>JAEIGQ010000200.1:382500-629764 GCA_018904275.1 Lordiphosa clarofinis
TACTGGGAACAGGGTATAAAAATAAGTGAATGCGAGGGCTGTCCTAAAAGTTAAAAAAATCGATATTTAACTTTCTTTTGCAGTCCAATGTACTTTTTTGTCTCAAAGATTGAGGTAGGGACGATAGCCACGCTAATTCTGCGTCCATAAAGCCCTTCATCATCAAAATCGGTTCGGTAGAACTTGAGAAAACGTGGGCACTATTTTAAAAAAGCGTGGTTTCGGGAAAAACGCTTTCAAAGTTTGAAGGAAATTTAAAATTGCTTGTTTTAGCGAAGACATTGGTCGAGAAAAACGGCTATATCTTCTAAAGCATTTCGAATTTCGGAAAATCCGTTTGGGATAATATTTTTTAACATCTAAGCTAAAAAATAAGATAAATAAAAATTTTGAAAAAGAAAAATTTCTATACCTGAAGAGGGCCTTAAAATCAAAAATGTTTCTAAAATTAACTCATTTTCCGACCGGTAGTTTCTATGGCAGCTAAAAGATATAGTCATCCGATTCTGACTAACGGACGTAACGCAGAATATGCTAATATAGTAGGGATTTTAAAAGATATGTTCTAAAAATTATAATATTGAATTCAGCGTCTACCTTCGTCTATCTTCTCTCATGCAAAAGCTTATAAACCTATGAAATTCTTTCTTATAGAGCCTGATGATGACAATTTTGATCTAAGGTCTCACAGGCAAATAATTTGCAAAATTTTTATAAAAACTTCTTTAGAAGCTGTAAGTGAACTTTTCATAGTTTTTTTTCCAAAGTTTTAGGTCAAATTTTTTTATTGGTTAATATCATGTTGCTCTAAGTCGGTAATTATCGCTCGGTACTTTACTCCATTGAAAGAAACGTTGCGCTTTTTATCATTTTTGAATAATAGCGTTTGGCGTTGCCTCATGGTATGAATAGCTTGCTATGTGAAAAAATCGATTAATTTCAGAGTCATTCGTTGTTCAACCCTGCGATAAAACCTGATTATTTCTGGTTAATTAAAAATCGATTAGATGCAACTTCTCAAGAAGTAGTATGTATTGCTTGGAACATGGATATGAACTATAAGGACTATTTGGTATTTAAATAAACTTTTTTTACTGAATGCAGCTCTCGTTTTTACTCACATCTTTTGGAATGACGGCTTCAAAATTATGCCAGTCAGTAACTTTAAGAATATCGCTGCACGCTTCCAAGTACTTGTAGTACGGCTGCAGTCCATGATCTCGTCCTCTTTGAATGTCGAATGCCAATATGTCGGCGTGTGTTGGCTTGCTCTTTTCGGGCCAGACAATCTGCAAAAGCGGAATACCTCAGAGCAGTGCCAATAATAAAGTGACTATAACTTACACCACCCACATAAGAGGCATCCATTTTCATTGCGCGCTGATTGAGCAAACTATGCAGGATCTCGTCCAGTTTCTTAGCTGTATACTGTAGTTGTGGCTTGTACAATTCATCCTTGAGCACAAACAAGTCTGTAAGCGGCAGGACTCGGCTGTAAGTAATAAAAATGTAGGAGTGCGACTAAGATTTACCATATTCCTTACTTGATTTTCGTCTCCTCATCGCCTTCTTTAGTCAGATCGTGCAGTTCATTTGACAGCATCGAAAAATAAAAGCGAATGGCAGCCACGCCGAACTCATTAGACACTTCAAAAGGACGCTGGCCTGAGGCTAATGGCGGTGTGGCCTTGACCTCTGCAGCAAGGCGTGCACCCAGGACAGCAGGCAGCCACTCGTTCATGACGACACGCCGATAAATGTCCACATTGATGGCCTTGGCCGCTTGGAATAGCTGCTCATCGCTCCAGTCTCTGTTTCGTTGCTGCAGCTCAGCAGCGACTCGATTATGGTTTCTCATGAAGATTGTGTAGATCGTTATGGAGTAGGGATTGCTGTTGACACGCGAGTCACCGGCCGCGAAGCAGGTTGCATTCGCGCTGGCTCCCCAGGCGCAATAGATGTGCTGGTGCCCTTCATCTTCGACATCTGTGGTCATGGGTAACAGATCCTTGAGATGCGACCCGTTTGAAGTGGACTTTAGAAGGCCATGCCTTAAAGTACGCATTCTTCTCTCGGCGGCAGCCGTGAAGCCGTACAACTGGGATAGGTCTAAATAGCCTGTGGCTTGGTTTAGCTGGAATTACAGAGAAGAATCAGAATTTTGCGCATCTCGATGTCAATTGGAGACCCACTCACCTGCTCAGCAGCGCCAAAGTTGCAGCTACCTACAGCCAGCGCGCTTCTGACATAGTTAAGACAGTTCGTTCTGCCGTATTTGCCGTTAAGTTTAGATAAAATTGGGGCACAGGCCGGATGGTGGTACCTGGGCTGAAGAGAGTTTTGATTGCTGTTGCAGCACTCTATCGGAGATCCATTCGCTGCAAGCAAAGATGAATCAGATGGTGATATTGGACAGAAAACTGAGTAATTTCTTTCTACACAGTTAATCAATTCGTTCATACTTATGTGACTGAAGGCAATAAATATGCATTCCGAAGAGTTCGTTGTACTCAAAGAACCGTGTCATATTCTTGAGTACTCATTATTGCTGAAAGTTTGCTCCTCTATTACTTACCCATTGACTGTGAAACGGGCTTGCTCAAATCGTGTTCGACAAACTGCGCCCACTGCACAACACCCAGGTTTAAATTTCCATTATCGCCATTTTGCACCTGGCCAGACTTCTGTGTACTATCGGGTTCATATAACGCCATGCTGATGGGCCACGCTCCAGGCAGGTCATCCTCATCAAGCATCTAGAATTATTAATTTTATGTAGGTTGACGCAAAATTAAGTCTCTAATTCTTTTTGTAGATTACCTCATGAAATCCATTTTTATAATGACGATCGAGCAATCTTCTGAATGCATGGTGTCCACTGCGCTGCCCTTTTAGTAACTTTTGGCAATCAGCTATAAGACTACATTTTTCGGGCAGTGGCTTGCCCTCCAGATATATGCGACAATCATCACCGCTGAAGCCGTGGGGAACACACTGAGTGTTGTACACGAAAAGGCTGGATTTCAGGATCTTTAGTGCAATGTCACAGTCTTCCTTCGATTCCTGGTTGGGCAATGTATCCAGTAGTTGGGCATGTGAGACGCTGCCATTTTGAACTGTGATTTCGGACTTCAAAAGATTTTCCTCTAGCCTGAATTTAGACAAAAAAGTTATATATAGCTTTGTTTCAACTCTCCAAATGCCAAGCTTGCAAATTCAATTTTTGCCATGCCCACTCCAGCCCCCACAATAAAATTATTTGATTAACTAACGACTAAACAATATACACCTAAAATATTGGACAAAAAATTATATCGGAAACATAATATAACTGAACGAATCAAAAAAGCAAGTACTGCGCTTTTCTCGTGCATTCGCGCAATAGATCGCAAATGGGGAGACCGGACTTTCCTTCATACAATTTTCAACATGTGAAGATCATGGGACAAAATGGCTCAAAAAAATTAGTATATTTTCTAGAAAATTTATTAAAAATTCAAAATCAGACATCTTAATATTTAATGGCCTCGCCAAGGTTTTAAGAGTTCCAAATTCCCCTTCATTTTTTATACTCTGTACCAAAGGTACATTGAGTATATTAAGTTTGTGTAAAAGTATGTAACAGGGAGAGGGAATCATTTATCAGCATCAACAGCCGAGTCGATATGATATAGCCATGTCCGTCTGTCCGTCCGTCCGTCCGTCTGTTCGTCCGTATGAACAAACAGATCTCAGAGATGGTAAGAGATAGAGGTTTGACATGTATGTCACTAATGCTTTTTATACTTGCAGGCAGATCAAGTTTATTTTCAAATTTTTGCCACGCCCCCTCCGGCCACCGCAATTTAAAAAAAAAACGTTATATCTCCTACAGTTTTGATGATAGATGAGTCGTACCTTCAAGAGATAGCAGAGTGTATTTGCCGAAAAAATTATAGAGATCGGATAAGCGGTTCTCAAGTTATGAGTAAATAAGTAATTCACTCCCCGCCCCACCACCTCCCACCATTTCACAACCAACACCGCTCAATCTTAAAGAGAGAGAGACAGAGAGGAGAGAGGGAGACTTAGATATGAGCGCAGCAGCAGCACTGCATTTAGCTTATACTCCAGGTACAGAGTATGTTATAGTCGGGCTTGACCGACTTTCCCACTTGTTTTGAATTGTCAATGTAGCAGAGATCTTTAAATTATATGTTCAATGGTGTTTGAATTCTCGATAGAACCTAAAATTTTTTTATATAAATTTTTAGTAATCAGCGCTTATAATCTACAAGTGAATATGCAATTAAAATTTTCCCTATACATAGTTTTGAAGTTGAAAGGCAATAAGGATATGCCATAATCAGCAATAATCATAAATTTGGTGCCGTCTCTTTATGTTGCTGCTTCACAATGTAAGACTTATTGAAATATTTTTTTTTACAATATTCTGCCATGTTACGGTTTTCACTAAAGTGAATTTGGATTTTTTTACATGTTCACTTCTCTATTCAACAATCGAAGAAATGTGAAAAATACTCTTTACTCTATACATTAAGGACATGCAGAGACAGCTGAAGATTGAATTGGTATTCATGAAATGGCACTATACTTTCAACCAGCCTCCTTTGTGGTGTTGTGCGTGTCTTGTTTTAGACAAGTTATGGACAAAATCCCAACTTAAATGACCTAGAGCCTGCTTAAAAAAGTTTTATGATTTTCAATCAAAAAGGTCACTAAAACAATCACTTTCGGGTGTGACACAGAAATCTCTAGAGGTTTTCGTATAAATGTTAGCATTTCATTTGAAAGGTGTTTGAATTTATACTTTAAGAGGCTCAAATTTTCCTGGCTACTAGATTAGGTGACAAAAGTTAAGCGATTCAAAACTGCCTGCTCGAAGCCAAGCAGATTTGATGCGTACGGTTTTCGTTCCACATAATCTAGTAGGCTGTCGGATTCTTGGCACTTCGTAAATAAAGTAGTCCCAGTTTAGTTTGACGTGCTTCGTTTATACGAAAATCTCAAGAGATTTCCAGGGCACCCCTGTTTACGACTGATTACGTTGAAGTTAAAACGTTTTAATCTGATTAGCAGCATATTTAACGAATTCGAATTCGACAATTTTTGTTAAAAGAGAAAACCGGAACAGGCCTAGCAGCTCAAAAACAAAATTAAGGGGAAGTCGGAACTTTAAAAGCCTTGGCGAGGCCATCAAACCTCAAAATATCGGATTTTAGTTCTACAAAATATACAGAATTTTTTAAGCCTTCTTGTGCTCAGAACTAGAAAAAATATTACTTTTCATTTAAGGCAGGTACGGTCTACTGTAAACTGCTACTATACGGAATCATTGTATGGTGGCCGGCTCTGGGAGAACCTTCCGTCCTCAGAACCATAACTAAAGTTCAACGTAGTGCTGCACTATGTATGACTGGTGCATTACGTACAACCCCAACAGATGCACTTAACATAATGTTACACATTATGCCTCTAGATCTTCTGGGAAGAGAAATCGCCAGTAACACCGCTCTCAGGCTGAGAGAAAGTGGTACCTGGAAAGATAATAACTCTGGCCACTCCTCTCAACTACTGCATTAAGTGGCGGTATTGCCAAAGCTTGGGATGCAGTACCCAACAATTACGTTTATCTCTTTGTATAAAGTAGCCATACCGAGCCGGCGGGTCTCAAGCTCAATGCCTCACTCCAAATCATCAATTTCTACACTACTGGCTCTAAACTGGATGGACGGGTAGAATGAGGTTTCTTTAGTCCAGAGCTCGGAATCAAAACTTAATTTCGACTTTCAAATCATTGCAGTATTTACCTGAACCCCCTCACAATTCAAGGAAGTATTTATTTTCTCAGATAGTCAGATAACAGCCACATAGGGGTGCCTCTTGCGACCTTTAAGCTACAAACAAAGAAAACTACATATCGAATAACCATGAATCGATGGCAAACGACTCACACATGTGAAATATCCAAGCTTACATGACCTCCCCTTAATACTAAAAAATTTGGGGCGTTACTCCGTCAAGAAAGACTAAACATATTCCATTTAGTAGGGGCCATTACTGGACACTGCCTTATAGGAAGACACGCCGCTAGACTCGGCATCAAACTCAATGATTTCTGTAAAAGCTGCATTTCAGTGTATGAGGAGGAGAGTATACAACACCTCTTCTGTCATTGTGCAGCTCTTAGCAGAAGACGACATGCAGTTCTGGATCGTCCTTTTTTGAACGATCTGTCAGACATCTAATTACAAAGCTCAGGAAATCCGCTCGCGAAAATTGTCAGAGCGCATTTCTTGAGCGAGTACCGAGACACTAGAAATTCGCTTCGATAATTAACATGGACCAACTCGTTTTCTTGAAAACAGCTGATAAATTGTCGAAGGGGGTCATGAAATTATGAAACTTGTATGATAATTGTCAGAGGTACCTACGAAAATTGAGCACGCAATGAAATAAGTTAAAGCAAAGAAGAAGATTAAAAAAACAAAACTGCAATTATTTGGAGAGCTGCGAGTTGGACAAACATGTGGAGCTGATCAAAGTGGGCAAGTCGATACCATTTTTATGGAATCTGGCCAATAAAAAGGGTTTTGATTCGGGCAGCTCCGGCCACTGCATCACTTGTGGCTGAGAATATTTTTCGGTATGCTCTCTTGTAGATGTGGTTGTTATGCCATTCGCCCAATGTGTGCACACCAAACGAGTCCAAACCTCCGTAGCCTCCACAGCAGTGCTGCCACTTTAGCAATTTAGTTGCTAGATTTAGCAACTTTTAAACAAATTTGCAACTTTTTTCTTTTTAATGCTATAAGCCACTAATCTGGCAATTTTTAATTTTTCTTTAGCAATTCTAGCATTTTTATACTCTGTACCGAAGGTACATAGAGTATATAAGGTTTGTGCAAAAGTATGTAACAGAGAGAAGGAATAATTTCCGACCCTATCTATATATATAAATCTGTACGCCCGACTGACAGACTGACATATTATCAAGCCACAGCGAAAACGGCTTATCGTACAGGTCTGATTTTTGGCATAGACCTTCGTTTAGTTATGCAGGCGCTCACTAAGAAAGGAAATTGGAAAATTTTTCTCCAATCTATTGAAAAAGCCAATGAAAAGTTTGTATGGGCAAGTAACGGTTGTTGCGCTCAGGCAATGTTGAACGCGAGAGAGAGTGAGAGCGCGCTAATAATCACATAAACAAGCAATAAATCAAATTGAGAATGGCCTCATCCAATTGCATTGAATCTTATGGCTCATACAAAACACATCGATAGCTTTAACAAAATGTTGATCGCGTTTCAAAATACTTTAATTGAAATTTCACAAAACTAACAGCCAAAAAATGAGTGTGTGTGTTTTTGCTTTCATATGAACAAACAGCCATAAGCGTCTGTCTGTTGTTAGAGATGGTACGTGACTTCAACGATTCTACAGGAAATGTGATGGCACACATGACGTGAGCAGTCTGCTAAAAATTAGTTGTCTCCTTATCTCATTTGCGAGTTTTTGTTAATTAACTAGGCTGTGAGCTGATAATGTAAGAGATTTATATCGATTGAAACACCTAAAATTTCATAACAACATTTTGCAATGAAATATGTGTTTGACGGAAAAAACTAAACAGTGTTGCCAAAACAGCTTATTTTTCAATTTAGCTTTTTGCAGATAAAAATCAGAGGGCAGCGGGAACTGTGACCTTTATGAAAAATATATTTATTTTTTCCGCTTTTAAAAAAGAAAAGGTAAATTTGCTTCTAATTTTTCGAACTTTTAAATAAAATGTCCTTTGACTGTTCAGCATTCACAAGACAGGAAGGGAATAATTTTTAATTCAGGAATTTTCACGCGACTTGAAAATTTGGTTTTGTCCGGTACGACGGGACGGGATAGAATTTAATTTGTGTACAGATCACTGCTTTTTCCGCGCCTTGCTTACTCCTCTGTTCCTAGATTGATTTATTTTAATCAACCGTAAATTCGAATTTGTCTAAACACTAAGCTTATGAAGCCAATGATATTAAAAAAGAATTTGCTTTTTTACAAATAGATAATATACAAATACAGTGTTCAGAGAGCTATACAATTTTTTCTGCTTACTACGATTTTTTTAAAACTTGGAGGCGGACGAAGTCTCGGCGGGTTTAGCTAGTAAAGTATATATATTCTTGATCAGCATCAACAGCCGAGTCGATATAGCCATGTCCTTCTGTCCGTCCGTCTGTCCGTCCGTATGAACAAACAGATCTCAGAAATAATAAGAGATAGAGGTTTGACAAATGTTTCTTATAGCTGCAGGCAGATCAAGTTTATTTTCAATTTTGGCCACGCCCCCTCCCGCCCCGCAATTTTGAAAAAACGTCAGATCTCCCGCAGTTTAGTAGATAGGTGATTCGTTCCTTCTAGAGATAGTTAGTCATTCCTAATATGTGTCGATTTGCTGAAGAAATGATAAAGATCGGATGAGCGGTTCTCAAGTTATGACTAAAAATTTTTGCTTCGGAGAATCTGGCAGCGCTGCTCCACAGCCCACGGCCAAGCAGCACTGAACCTTAGCAGTCTCCATAGCCCATTGTAGCAGTGTTTTCTCCGGCTTACTGTGATAGTTTCCGTTGCTCCAGCCGCTCCCGTGGCTACCTTTAGGTATTCAACGAATATGCATGGAGCTGGCTGTGGCTTAAAGTGCTAATTTTAATCGTTCGATGCGTTTTGGGTTGTCGCTATAGCAGTCAGAGCGGGCAAACAAACGAAACGTTTAACGAACCGTTCGCTAAAGCCAAGGAACGATTCATTTGTTTTGTAGCTGTTACCTCTAGTGAGGGAAAACGAAACCACTAACTTATATTGCCGAAGAACGCAAACGAAACGATTGGAATATTGTTCTTCCGAAAGCTGCACTGCCTTGAAACGTTTCGGAACGATAACAACAAAGCTGAGAGAAACAAAGAATTAAGCAACAGAAAAAAACAACAACAATACAAATACAAATACAAATAGAGCAGCAAACGTTTCCGAACTATTCGCGCTCGTTGCATATCGTTCCGATTCCCTTTGTCCGCAAATCAAGATGAGAGCATTTCGCAGCGTTCACGAACGCAAACTGAACAGAACTCATTTTGTGTTACAGTTACTTTTCTTGGGTTTTGTTTGTGTTTCGCTCTGTGCAAAGAACGAAACGAAACGATTCAGAAACGTTTCGTTTCGTTTCTTTGCCCGCTCTGATAGCAGTATGTCTTAGGGGATAATTTCTGCTCACGCAGGCCAATAAAATAACAAAGGACACTGTTTATACCTTCAGCCACACATAAGATGCATCCATGAAATTGACCATGGCATTGTCTATGACCTTTGAATTTCTCCCAGTGACTTCCTTTATCAATAATCTTAAGTCTTTAATTTTATTTGAATTAGCCCGCCATTTCTTAAATAAGCAACAGCTGAATTTTTTGCTGTTGCCTGGTCACACTACATTGTCTGAGCGGCTCGAGTGTCTCGGTACCTAGCTTTAAAGTGGAAGTCCATCCCTCTACGATAACAGCGTAGAAAGGATTATATGGTTATACAACGGGCCTTCATTGGCCTAAGCGAAGAAATGGGACTCTCCTCTTGTAGCAATTGCAACACAACCTAATCTAAACTCGCCTCCTGGAGTTCGCAGAGAGTGGACGTGCATAGCTGCTGATCGCTGACAACAACTTATTTGAGCCGCCCCACTTATAATTGTGTTTTCTATTTCTTTTTCTCCCAGTCCTCACACAAAACGCGCAAAGAAGTGAGAATCAAAAGAGTGAGGATGTCTAGCTTAGGCAGAGCAGGCCGCCCACCTAGCAGGGGATGCTCTACCAAGCCCGTGCCAGCGGTTGCAACCAGCAAACCGTTAAAGTTAGGTGGGAAGCGTAAGGAGGAGGAAAATGCAACAGGAAAAAAGGAAGTGGAGAAAAAGTCAACGGTTAAAAAAAGCAACGGCATCAAATAGCGCGCCAAAGCCATCCAAAAAGGCGGGAAAGGAAGGTGATGAGACTACGAATAAAAACCAACAGAGAACTGACAAATCCAATATGGAGAATACGAAAACTAACACAGCAACAGTGAGTACAAATACAGTGAAACCAAATAAAACGGATGAAACAATTATGTATGACGATGAGCACAAAGGCCCTTACGTGGTATATGTGGATAAATTTTACATTGAGAATGGAAGAAAGGCAATAAACCAATTTGAGTTAGCTGAGCTATTAAATGCCCACAAAATTGGCGGTATTGAGGAGGTGTCGAAGATTGGTTATGGGAGGTGCAAAATCAAACTAAACTCAGCGCAGAGCGCCAACAAGGTAGTAGAGCTCAGTGACTTTCTGAAGCATGGCTTCAAACCGAAAATTCTTAGACATTTTGTCTCGAAGGCGGCAATTATTTTTAACATTCCACGGCATATTTCCGGAGAACAACTCATAGAGCAGATAGAGACTAATTTACCAATAGTGCAAATTAATAGAATCCTAAGGAGAGACAGAGAGACTAAGGAACTTGTTCCTACGGGCAGAGTTAAACTCTGGTTTAAGGGGCAACATTTGCCAACTACAGTTAAACTGCTTTATTCCAGAGTGGAGGTGCAACCATTTATTCACTTTGTCCAATGCTTCAGGTGTTTCCGATTTGGCCATTTGGCACATCACTGCAAGGCTAGTGCTCGCTGCCTCAAATGCGGTTTGGAGCATGCAAGTGACATCCAATGCTTCAAGCTTTCGTGTGCCAATTGTAAGGAGGGGCATGTAGCGACCTTCCGTCACTGCATGGCCAGGAAAAAAGCGTATGCCATACAAAAGTGCTTGGCCATAGAAAATCCCTCCAAACAGGATATAAGAAGCAGGTATCCAGCCCTCTTTGATAAGTTGCCCCCAGATGTGACAGATATCAGATCTTTCCCTTCACCAACAGACAGAGCAGAGTCAGAACAACTGATTTTAAGCAGCGCTGAGTCGACAAGGGAGATTCATGCGCTTTCATCGTTTGCGAAAATAGCTAGAAGAGGTAGGCAGAGATCTCTAGAAAATTCCAAGGCAGCGGCCAACATGGCGGAATGGCGTCACGCTCTAAGCGCGGAAGAATGCCCTCGGAGAGAAAGGTTCATTAAGTCCCCCACACCAATTGATAGTGTAGCCCAAGGCAAGCTTAATGCGTTAAGTGCCAAGCTCACAGCGTTTCTCACCGATCAGAATAACAACGGTCTGGAGGATTCTACAGCAAATAGGTTCATTATGGAGATTCGAGATTTTATAAACGCGTCTAATTCAGATTTAGATTCAAGACTGATAAACAATGCCATTTCTATTCCCAAAAGTATTCTATGATGAAGATCCTTCAATACAATATACAGAGTTTGACACACGGTAACAATAAACAGCTCCTTAACATGCATCTAATAAACAACCAATATGACCTAGCCATTCTTTCTGAGGTATGGCTTAGAGACAACTCAGAATGCAGCCTACCGGGGTAGGGGGAGTAGGAATTTACATAAAAAACCACATTAAATTCAAAATTCTTAAAATTAACAGCAGCATTGAGTGCATAGGCATACAGACTTTAAATCTCCGTAAGAATATTAACATATTTAGTGTTTACGCTGCACCGTCCACCACCATATCTGCGTTTAAGGCAGGTATTAAAAGTCTTTTCTCGTACGCGGCAACCTTGGGCGGGATATCCATTATTGGCGGTGATCTTAACGCTAAGTCGATCAACTTGGGAATCCCATGCAGCGACTCCAATTGACGTACAGTTGAGAGAGCTGCACTTGACTCAGGTTTTGTGTGTCTTAATGATGGCTCGCCAACGTTTTGGTGGAACTCAGAGTCTGATAAGCTTTTTCGTATAAGGAACGCCTGTAGGCAGAAATTCTATAGCACCAAAAGATTTGCGGATGCCAGAAACGCCATTGAAGCAGATAAAAAAATGCAAAATCACATCCGAAACTGCAGAAAGACAAGCTTCGAAGAGTTCGTTAACCAGATTTCTGATGCACCGTCCATGTGGAACCACATAAAGAATCTTAAGAAATATAACCAAGTTAAAAGAACAGGGAACACGTGGTCAGAGGAAGAAGACGAGGAATTTCTGCAGAAGGTAAAAGATAGTCCAAGCATTATACCCAGGGCACTTAGTCAAGTTAGGCCGCCCCTTCAGGTTACCATTCATGAGCCCACCCCATTTAGCTTCGAGGAATTCGTTGAGTTTTTAGGCAATAGAAATCCGAACTCTGCAAGGGGCTTGGGTGGAATATCATATAAAATGCTACAGATGTTATCTGCTCCCAAGAAAACTGAGCTGTTCAAGCTGCTTCAGTCAATTTGGAAATCCGGAGATATTCCTGGAAGCTGGCGTCAGATTCGGGTAGTACCGGTGCCCAAGAAGGGTTCTGATAGCGCGAGCGTTGCCAATTACAGACCCATATGCCTCCTAAATGCTCTTTTCAAAATCATAGAAGGAATGATAGAACTTAGATTTGATGATAATATCGCTGAACATAACCTAATCCCTGAGAGATCGTATGCCTTTAGGAAACACAGGTCAACTTCCCAATGCATAAACGACCTAGTGAAAAAAGTGCAGGCACTAAAGGCGGATGGTTGCCAAGTCGTAGCAGCATGCCCTGACCTGCAGAAAGCATTTGACTGCGTGGAAGTAGACGTACTTGAAGGCAAACTTAGGGAATTGAGGTTTGATTCCGGGCAGGTAGAATGGGTCATATCATTTCTCCGATCGCGTGTCCTTCAGAAAGGCAAGTCAAAAGTAACAGTTAATAGGGGGGTTTGTCAGGGTAGTGGTCTCAGTCCAACGCTTTTCAATCTGTACACTGCAGACCTTAAAAGCTTAATAGTGGTAATGGCCAACTATATCAGTATGCAGATTACTTCTTTCTGGTGTGTTTCCACCCAACGCTTACCGCAGCCAGAGGTATCCTTCAAGACAGGATTTTGTCATTTGAAGACGAATGCAAAAGAACCAATCTCTCGTTCAATCCATCCAAGTCGAGAATAATTCACTTTAGCCTACGTGGGGAGACCCTTAACATAAATTATAAAGGTGTACAAATTAAGGAGGTAGATCAGATAAAATACCTAGGCAGGATTATAGCAGCAAACAATTCGGCATGCTCGCACATAGAAAATGCCATATCCGACGCAAACAAAACGTGTGCATTTATCAACCTTATAAGCGGCTGTCAATTTGGGGTCAACCCAAAGAGGGGTTTGGTGATACATAAAGCTTTCGTAAGAAGTAGATTAGAATATGCATGCTCCTTCTTCTGTAACGTCTCCAAAACAGCCATGGACAAGGTGAAAGTGCATAGCAATCTCCACCCCAGAAAAGCGCTAGGTCTCATTAAATGCACGCCGGTACTAATTGTCTATCATCTCGCGGCAGAACTCCCTCCTGAGCACAGGTACAGGATTATAACAGCAAAGGAATTAGCCAAATCATTCGCCCATAATCTTCCAGTGTGTAACACTCTCATTGCCAACAGCGAGCTAAACACAAGCTATGCAAAAATGTATAAGGAATTTGTAGATGTTCTAGGGCATATAGAAGGAGTTAACCCCTTATCAGTTAAATGTGGCAAATTAAAGGTAGACGTTGACTTCTTTAAAGGGTAGGCTAAAAACAAGCGCGCACTAGATTCAGCGAGTATACTTCTCCTTTTCAAGGAAGAAACAGCTGCTTTACGCGAGAAAGGATTCGACCTATATTATACTGATGGTTCTGTAACCAGCAGTCATTTTAGTGCAGCCTTTCTGCATGAGAGCTCCGGGCAGACAGAGAGTTTTTACACAAACAAAATCTTATCTTCTTTATCAGCTGAGTTAGTAGGAATAGAAAAAGCACTCGACCATAGCCATTCTGACGGACAGCAGAAACGGAGCACAAATCCTGTCCAAGGAACAGCAAGACAATTATATAGCTTATAGCATAAGAGCGCCTTTACCAAGTTGCGTGCTATAGAAATCCATTACATCCCTGGACACATGGACATCCCCCAGAATACAACGGTAGACATCGCTGCCAAAAATGCACCTACAAATGGTACTTTCACTGTGATAAAATGGATCCTCAAAGACGCTATCTGCGAAATGTATAGAACAATTAAAAACGACTGGGAAAAAGAATACGCTCTCTTTGTTGCTGAGAAATACAGAGGCTACTGCGAACTGTTCCCGTACACAGTCAATAAACCATGGTTTCATGATAAGAACTGTAAACTCAAACCAAAAGATATTAAACTCATGAATAGATTAATTAGCGGAAACGCTTTCGACAACTACACTTTATTTAAAATGCACGTTACTAATGTAAACAGATGCGATTCATGTGACGAGAACTTAAACACCTATCAACAATTAGTGGACTTTATTAAAGAAATAAACGTAAAACTCTAACAGAAACAACCAGTCTTGGCGATTTCCATTTTCCTGAAAAGTGGGCGGCCAAATGAGACCACAATACCCACGGGCATCGTGGCAACCTAAAACCACAAAAAAAAAAAATAACATAATCTAACTATTGTACCGGTACAGTTTCAAGTCTGAGTGCAACAAATAGACTGCAAAGCGAGCAGTAAGTTTGGGGGATTTTCACGCAATTTGGCCTAATTGTAAGCTTCAAATAAAAAAAAGGTTCTGAATGAGCAAAACTTTTGTTCAGTGTTCACTAGAAAAAAAAGACCAATATCTTTGAAAATAATGCATTCAAATGTGGCACTTTCTTAGACCCTCTTTATAATGTCAAACTAACCTCTGAACAAAAAAGTACGTGTGTATATAACAGATATGTATATACATATTTAAGAATTTTATCCACTTCTGTCCAATTGCAACTAAATGAGGAAAGCAGCTCTGATCCAATTACTTTGTCTAAAAGTGGAGATGAAGTCGTTTTACATATGAATTTATATGAAAAGAAAGAGGACAATACAAATAGTTTAGTTTTTCCACAAAACAGTTTAATGGCATCAATCAAGGCTTTCCTGAGCATTAAACGTTTACAAATGAGAGATTTACTGATGTTCAGAAAATTAGACTAAGCTTTCAGAATTGTATGAACTATCAAAAGTTATTCTTGCTTTCTTATCTTTTATTTTAATTATTTTGTGATTGCATATGGGCATTTCCGCGGGTCGCGAACGTACGTTTGTACGCTTTTGATGTACAAAAAATACTAAAAAAGACAGAAAACAAAAACTATCCCCACTTTTCTTTTTGCGATTTGATAGCATTTTGTTAGCTCTGTGTTTAATGCAAAAGACGGGGCTTATCGAGTTTTAGATTTCATAATAATAGCAATAAACATGAGGTCGCGAACGTACGCGGAATAGAAGTCGACTTTGGCTTAATCTAGTGAAATGCAAAATTCTGCGAAATGGAACGGAATATTGTAAAGGTATTAATTTATTATAAAAGAGGATTAATGTAGCTTTCTATTGAGTGTTTACACAGAAAAATATCTCGATTGGTTTTTTTAAATTGAATTAATTACCGGTCGCGAACGTACGGGTCGCGAACGTACGCTTAGAAAGAGCAAGATAAAAATTAACCGTTAATCGAACTTTTTTGGTCTCTATGCATTTTTTTTCTTCTTAATTGATTGCAATGAAGAGATTTTGTAAACATAGCATATCTTTTGCATGTTAAATAATAAAATATAAAATTGTCATTAAATTTTATTTTTCGGTCCAGGCTTACCATTTGGCGGAAATGCCCATATGCATTTTGTTGGGCAAACACATGCCAATAAAATTTATTATTTATGTACACATATATGTGTATAGCTTGCTTACCCACTTTGCTTAGACTAAGGATTAAAAATTTCCGATAATTCTGCTGGTCCGTTCCGGTAGGCATAGGTACACCAAAATAAAAATCTAGATGCCGGTACGAAACCGAATACCGAAAATAAAGAACCAAAACAGAACCTTGTGCCGAAACGTAATTTTTCGGAACATACGAGGACCTAAACCGAAACTCGATTCGGTTTGATTCCCTGCTCAAAACAAAATCACATTTTGCCGATATTCACTGCCAAAGTGCATAATTGTATACGCGCCGAACACTGCTCTAAGTAAATGATTCCAGCATAATTTTAACTATGCGGAGGTGTACCAAAGAAAATCAATAGCTAGAAGCGACATCCTGTTGCTGGAGCCCGCAACCAAACCGTCACAAGCCGACGAACAAAGGCAACGGCACGAGCAGGCACAACGCGATACACATTCTTAGACTCAGCGAGTTGACCCTTTCCTTTGTGTTCCCGGTTCATGAATTTCAAAATTTTTGGAATGAGATCATGAGATCGAGTCATTGGTTATATATTTGAGTATATTATACAAACCTTTTTTGTCTATTAATTGAGTCCAGTCCAGAGCTAACAAATCCTTGCCATTGTGCCAGAGAAAGTGCATTTAAGTGTCTGCTTACATCTTGGTTTGAAATTTGACTGGCTAAAAATAAGAGATTGATCAAATTGATGGTATAAAGTAATAAATTAAATCTTATATAACAAATTGGTTCAACCAAGGAGTTGAACATCCTCCAATCCAAATTGGTTTCTAAAAAACCCCCTAAAATTTGAATAAAATTTTGTAAAGTTTTTGTAGATCGCCTGCTTAATAGATAAAATTAGTTAAATTGATTTTAAAAAGCCATTAAAGAAGGCTATAGCCCGCAGTTTATTGTTACAAAACATTAATTTAAAATATCCTCCAACAAATGAAAAACAATTGCCAGGAAAACTTCCTTTGAATAGCGCCCCATCGATCGAAGAGTCGAGAAGTCAACCACAACGGTGGAAAATCCCACTCAATTGGTACCTTTAGTTCTACTTCTGACAATCTCTTAGATCTGTTTGCTATATTGACTCGGCTGTTGATGCGTATTGAGAATGGCTGCTAAGAAATACAAATTAACGTAGCGTCATAAGACTGAAAGCTAAAGCTTAATATAATTGTTATTGTTTTGTCATAAACATTCGTTACAAGCACAACCGGCATCTACACATACAGTGGGGTCCGATACTTCTGGTACTGCCCTCTGGAGTTAAAACTGAACACTATAGATGTCTATATGTAAATGTACTTACCGGGTGGAACTTCAAATTCAGCCAACACTCCCATTAGGAGAGCAAACAGACAAACACAGGTACTTTGCCGCATTTTAAAGTTCTTTGTTTCACAATATGGAATGCTCAGCAGAATCAATAACAATAAGTGTAAATATGTGATTCAGAAAATTCGCCCACAGAAGCAGCAGTCAGCAAGTAAATGTGAATTTAAGTCACGTCGAAGGCGGCTGATAAGGAAATGAACTGCGCCTCAAGACAAACTAAGCCGCGGATTTGATTTGTACAGCGTTGACGATTGAGCGGCTCATAGACTACTGAGATACATGTAAATCACGACACAAATCGGGCCATCAATCTCCTCTCACTCCTCTGTCATTATCAAGCACAATGAGCATCAGCAAACTGGGTGCGTATTCTCGCGAGAGTCGAATTAACATATTGTCATATCAGCGCCAACAAACAAAAGCAAGTGATGCTCCTTTTGTATTGAGCAGGTAAGCTGAGTCGGTATAAATGTAAATACATACGTAAATTTGTGTGTTACAATCTTTTATGAATACAACTACCAATGAGGGGGATCCAGTAGAAATATATATACATATACGAATATGATTATTTGTAAATACAAATAACCTTGATAAAGGAAAAGCAGCGGAGGTAGCCAAATTTTCAAGTGCGATTTAAAACAACCACCGATAAATATTCTAAATCGATAGCTCTCAGGGCTACGCTATCACAAATCGCTGCCAGTGCTGCCAAGCAGTTACAATGGTCAGTCAACAGCCGCTAAGAATTTAAAATGATCTCGTCTTACATTCAATTTGTAAATTACAATACATTTATAACGACAGCAAAAAACCACATTCTTTGTAATATTTTGTTGAAATGAAATAATGGATCGATGCAATACTCAACAATTGATTTGGTAGTGAATTCTTAGACAACTGCTTTAAGTTCATAAATAAAGATGCCTTAGGTAATTTTTGGATCGCATCTTCTATCAATAATAGAATGTTATAAATCGGGTATCCAACCAAAATAATTGTTATTTTTAACCGAAACCGTAACCGAAATACATTTTTTAAGTGACCGATTTTATTTTATTTTATTTTGGTCAAGCTTTAGATGGAGATACTTGCGAAAAGTTTGCGAAATCTCTGCAAATTATTTCGTCGATAGCAAGTGCGAAGTAAGGCGCATATACATTTAACTTGGAGGGAAAAATTGAACAAATTAACGCCAAATATTTATGTTTTCCTCCCATGCTGGAAAAGTTGCTACAATATTTTTATGTGATTTACAAAAATCCAGTACAGGTCAAAGAGGGGGTAATTATAAAAAATAAATCAATCGCAAATAAATGAATGGCTTTTAGGTCTATCTTGACCTTTTTTTGTAATTTTTTAATAATTTTCTAAAATAGGCAAATGGTGCTCTATGGACACAACAAGGGAAGGGCTAAGTGGACTGTTTGGCTTCCATTGTTAATGCAACCGCATACAATAGAAAATATCGTAAGCAACTTGCGGCGACTTTAAACTCCCCACTCCGACCACTAAGGTGTTGTGGGGCTCATTCGTTCGACAGTCGAAATTGCCATCGTCCACAATCGAATCACTAAGTGCAGGGTCCAAAGTTCCAGGCATGTTCTCAACTCCACTTCCAATGCAACCTTTCCAAAGTGGAATTGATTCATGTTCTCGCAAAAGTCTTTCGCTTTGAAAAGTAATGCTTGTTAGTCGGTGGAATGAACAGTAATTGCTAAAAAACGAACTCTTACACAGAAAAAAAAACGTCGAGATATTTTCAATCTTTTAAATCTTGGAGTAAGCCCGGCCCGAGCTTGAAATTTCAACTCGATTTTCAGGATATTCTACACAATTCAATCTTTTAAGGATTGGTCCATTCCTTCCGAGCTTGTATCATTCCAAATGTGCTTACTACAATCCCTTTCGAGATCACATGCCCATACATTAGAGACAGTGCGAAGAATATAGTAGCCTTCACACGCTGAAACAACCAATGGTATGGTGGTGTGCGATGAGATGGCGTTCCATTCCTGTTCGGTGCGAATGGTCGTGTGTTCGAGTCCCAGTGGAGCCAAACATTTTTATATTATTCTTTGTTTTTCAGAAGTCTTAAATTAACCAAAACTGGTGTGGGTGGTCTTTAAAGTGTATGAGGATGTCCTATGGCAAATGGCATGGCGCGGAGGAAAGGGAGAATAGTTATCTCTCCTGAGATCAAATCAATCTTACATATCGAGCTTAAGTTAATCTAGAATAGCCATAAAATGATCCAGATTTGGGATTAAATTGTGCTCGAATTTTTTGCACAATTCAATCTTTCATAGGATTACCCCGGATAGTAATCCTCTTAGGATTAATAAAGTCGGATCAACTCAATCTTATTCAATCAGGTCAATCATATCCGGGATTACGTTGTTTTCATTACCGGATTGTTTGATCCCTATGGATTGATTTTTTTTCAGTGTACAGTTGCTAGATGTACATAAAGAGAATTTTCCCTAATTCTGTGATTGATTTAGAAATTGCTAGTGAAATTTAATTGGCATTCTAGACTATAATTGATTTATAAAGATTTTTTTTTTAATGTCTCCAGAATTTGGCATTGGCAATCCTAAAAGTCAGCCTCTCTCATTTCCGACTATTCCATTTTCGATCGTTTAGATTGAAATTTTGGTTTCTCTCTTTTGTACCTAGGGCCATTCTCGGTTGGTCCAGTGGATTGCAAAAAGTAAAAGGAGAGCAATTTCATTTGAAATTGAGAACACAAGAACAAAACCGAAGCGGAATTGGGTTCGATTTACTTTTAAAAAATAATGGAATTGAGAACATGACTGATAGAAACCATTTTTGTCTTTTAATTGAGTCTAGTTCAGAGCTAACAAATCCTTGCCGTTGTCCCAGTGAAAGTACATTTAAGTGTCTGCTTACATCTTGGTTTGAAATATGACTAGCTAAAAATAAGACCGTGATCAAATTAATATATAGAATATATATGTATTGTGGCCCAGTGGTTAGTGTGCTGGACTGCTGGGCGGGAGGTCGTGGGTTCGATCCCGCCTCGGAACATCTAATAATAAAAGTTTTTTTCTTTCTTTAGAAAATAGCTTTTACACATACGGTCACCTTCACCAGCTATTGGCGCCAGCTGTGAAGTAACTAGCCATGAAAAAGCAAATTCTCAAACTTTGCGGTTCGGATCCGGCGCTAAACTGCAGGTCCCTTTCTCTTGTGCGAAAAATTTAAAGCACACACGCCAAGAGATCGTGAGAAGCTTGGTTTGGCCCCGTTTTAGGAGCTGTATAGCCAACATTTACATATATGTAAAAAATTAAATCATATGTAACAAAATTGGTTCAGACGAGAGCGTAAGTTAAAGTCGGCTCTAACCGACTTCGATATACCCGTTACTCATGAAAAAACATGCTAAACAGTGTTCCTGCGTTTCTTAAAGTGACCATCCAAAAAGTATGCAACATTTTTTTTAGGGTGGAAGGGAATAGCGGGGGGGCTTGGTTCACTTTCTTGCTCATAACTTGAGAACCGTTCAACCGATCTTTTTCATTTCTTCGGCATTCTATTCTTTTTTGCTAATTACTAACTTTCTCTAGAATGTACGAATCGTCTATCTTCAAAACTGTAACGAATTGCGGGGCGGGAGGGGGCGTGGCCAAAATTTGAAACAAACTTGATCTGCGTGCAGAAAAAAGAAGCATTTGTTCCATACATGTCAAACCTCTATCTCTTACCATCTCTGAGATCTAGGTGTTCATACAGACAGACGGACAGACGGACAGACGGACGGACGAACAGACGGACGGACAGACGGACGGACGGACAGACGGACATGTCTATATCGACTGTGCTATTGATGCTGATCAAGAATATATATACTTTATATGGTCGGAAGTGATTCCTTCTGCCTGTTACATACATTTGCACGACTTTAGTATACCCTTTTTACTCTACGAGTAACGGGTATAAAAATCATACTTACTTACTGCTTTTCACACTCGAGTGTCTCCAACCAGTGGAAAAAATGTATGCGGTGCTTACAACATTTGTTTTTCGTTGTTGTTCATTTTCTTTGAAAAATGGTTCTTAGTGAGAAAAACTTCTTCGTTTTTAATGTTAATGTCCCCACACTCTGTCAATAGTAGTTAATATTACATGTTTTCAAACAGTGACTAAATCTTATAGCGGCCATAGGATCCATCGGTCACAAAATAGGTTTCAATTAGTAAAATCTTTGATTTTATTGCTGGCCAACTTCGTCTATGCTGAAGTTTTTGTACCCTTGCAAATGTTTTGAAATATCAGAATTAAGAACGCTAGCATTAAAATCAAAAAAATTTTTATCTTAAACCCATATTCCAAAGAAATTTCGCGAATCATTTAAACAACATATAAAATTAACAGTCGCCGAGTTTAAGAATTATAAATTTTAAAACGTAAAGGTTTTTCTTACTAAGAGCCATTTTACGACAAATAGGATGCAATTAGATTTAGTCATTCGATACGGTCACTTAAGACATATTACACAGTGCTACAGTGCGAAATAACCTGGGTATTGGCAGGTCGCGTATAGCACTTCCTCATACTTGGTTTTCCTCGGGGACCCCCAAAATCTGAAGTTATGGCCCAAAAACAGCTTTTTGCTTTTTGACCTCACTTAAATGGATATAACTCGCGAAAGGACCGTCTGATTGCTCATAACCTTATCAATTCCGATAGCCACGAAAGGGATCTAAAACATTATAATCAATGGTTTGACTAATTTAACGCGATGGCTGAGAAATGCGGCTTACAGAGTTGGCATTTTCTTTGACCATCACTGGTTTAACTATTTTATTCTATGCGATTTTTCCTTTAAGTTTGTAATAAAAGCCCATTTAATTCTCCGTCGAACGGTTGTTGTCCCAATGAATTTGGATACCGTTTGACGAAGATCAAAATAATATTTTTAAGTACTTAAAATGCAAATATATATAAACTTAAATGCTTCACGATTTCTGGGCCAAGATTAACGCTCTCCAATAATGTTACCTATTGCGGCGAGTTAAGCTATTTTGTAGGAACAGCACAAACCACCCTTATAAGCGAGTTAAGGTCGCCCATACTGCACATGCTGCGCTGTGTGCTTATGCGGGCTGACGTCGACACTCTTGGATTTATTTGTTTTAACTCACTTCAAATCGAGCCAATTACACTTGTTGCGACGTCAGCTTGTGCGGGTCCTCGCCTCAAAAGAAGGCAATATATGCTCTGAGTTTTTAGACAGGATAACGGGCCTGGCGTCGCGGCCCAAGCGGGCTATTCATTACCCATCGCTGCTTAAGTGCAAGCTGATGTCACTTTCTTCTCATTTTTACTTGGCGTTTTTATTTGGTATTTAATGATTCGTCCATCCTGTTATAGTGATTTTTATATTCTTCGTCATTGGTCATCCATGGTATTTTATCGCGGTTACCTACAATCGTGGTTAGACAGTTATCATTGGGCCTTGTTTGTGGACTTGAAAAGTAATTTCTTAGGTACCAAAGGGGTTCATCATTAAATAGAACCCGCAGCTAAATTCTCTGCATTAGACCAGATATGTCCAGGCGTGGGCAAGGCTTGCGCCATGAGAGCAAACTGCTTTTCACAAGCCTAAACCGTGCCTACCTGTATACGATTCTTGCTGTGCACGGCTCTTTTGTTTAAAATGCCAATTTCAGCTCATTAAAAAATAATAACAACCACTTGCAGCCCACATCTACTCACTATAGCTCAATTTATTTGTATGCTAGATAACAGTATTCAGAGACCGTTAATATTTGCGAAAAAATGTTGATACATGCATTTTAAGTATTTAAAAATATTATTTGAATCTGGCGCCAAATCAAAACTGAGTTTACTTTTAGGGGCAATTATGTGAAAGCAAAAATAAATATGTTAGCACACTAAAAAAAAATACTAGATTGTCGATGTGTACACAGAAAATCGCGCATAACTTCGTCAAACGGTATCCAAATTCATTGGGACAACAACCGTTCGACGGAGAATTAAATGGGCTTTTATTACAAACTTTAAGGAAAAATCGCATAGAATAAAATAGTTAAACCAGTGATGGTCAAAGTACAAATTTCTCAAAAAAAGTTCAAAATGCCAACTCTGTAAGCCGCATTTCTCAGCCATCGCCTTAAATTAGTCAAACCATTGATTATAATGCTTTAGATTGATAAGGTTATGAGCAATCAGACGGTCCATTCGCGAGTTATATCTATTTAAGTGAGGTCAAAAAGCCAAAAGCGGTTTTTGGGCCATAACTTCCGATTTTGGGGGTCCCCGCGGAAAACCAAGTATGGGGAAATGCTATACCCGACCTGCTCTACTGCGTACGCTATGCCAATACCCAGGTTATTACAATTTTTGGAAATTAGTAGCATTGTGTTATCAGCGTAAAGTGAAAAAAGACTTAATGCAAAGTTTCAGCTCGATAGCTTTAAAACTGGGAGACTAGTCTCCAAAGCTAAATCGACTCTGCTCGCACTTATCAAGAACATAAATGTTTATAGGGTAGAAAATGAATATTTCCATTCGTTGCAAGGGTATAAAAAGATCTGGAAACGCTGTTTCGTTTTTTTCCGTTCCAAAATGTCTACCTTGCTAAACCATCGTTTTTGTTTTGTAGCACATATTTTTAATAATAATATTAATAAAGATGTCAGATTATTGTTAATTAGAACTGTTGTAAATTTATGTCTCAGATCGAGAAATATTGCACTTAGGTAAGCATTATTCTCGAACAGACTAGTTTCTCTAAATTCTAACTCGTGAGACAAAAGTTTTGTCAAAGCTGAATTCTTGCTTTTGATTTCAATTAAGCATTGAATCTAGATAGAATAAAAATCACCACAGACTAAGAGTTCGCTTTGCATTTCTATTGATGTAACTTTTGCTAGTGCTAAGTCTGTAACAATTTCACTTATCTTGTCCCACGCCTTGGGTTACAGAAAAAAAATCAGATATAGCTGATGCAAAATTTGAGCCGAATTCTCGCATTTTTGGATCGACTAAACTAGCCAGCATCCAGTGAATTTTATCACATATGTATAAAGAATGAAGAGGAGGGTAAAGATTTTGGTTAGCTGCGTTTACTTTTTCTCGTTCGTTCTCTTTTCTTTGTGACAGCCAGCAACAGTGCGGCGCAATGAATGTATGTAAACTGTTTATTGTGCAATAGGTCGGAAATTTGATGTAAGACCATACTGATACTGATACTGATTAATCGATGCGTTTTAGTGTAAAAAAGGCATAACAAAAAAAATAATTGAGAAAAAAAAGAGTTTGAGAGTCTTCGACTTGGTTTATAAGTTTATTACTCATACGTACTGTTGCCCATTCCACATGTTTAAGTTTTATGTAGTCGGCGTAGACTTGGTTTGAAGCCATTACATTTGACAAAAAGGTACCATGACTATTGAAAAAAATAGTTTTTTATATAACCAACACAATATGTAAATAATATTTACTAAATATGTATATATTTAGTAAAAACGTCTATTACAGCATAATATTATTAAAGTTTTACAATGCATTCATTTTTATTACATTTTTCCAGAAATTGTCTCTGAGCAAAATATCTTACGGATTTCTAACCACCTCCGTGTTTATATTGAAGCCAGAAAAGTTGTAATGCTTGCTTTTGACAACTTGGACCACTCGCTGAAATATTTCAAAAATTTTCAAGTTTTGCCAAAACTGTTTTTCGAAATCTTTGACTTCGTTCACTTACCAGAACCAATTTTATTAAAAACACGGCAAATGTGAGGAAATTTATGCTCATAATTGCCGCCTCGGGTGGAAATTCGAAATCCGAATCATCCAACAGGCCGCGACGTTTACGTCTCCGACGCTCCGTTGGTTCCCATAGAACTGAGAATTGTTGCTCTGTCGCGCAGGTGGGGGGAGAGGATTAGAGTTTACCCAAGTCTAACAGACTCTGAAATACGCACCAATAATTTTCATCAAATTGTCACGCAGCTGCTTAAGCAATTTAATTTTATTCTCTATGCTAAGGGCAGACTTTTTGATCCAAGCGCTTTGCATGGACTTGAGAAATTTCAGAAATCCTTGCATGCTGGGCAACTGGATATCCTGCTCCTCTTCACTTGCAGGTTGCTCGGTGGCTGTTGACTCTGACTCTGCATAGTCGACATCTGGTGTATACGATGAGTGGCGTCGCGATGTGGTTTCCACTTTGGGCGTAACTACATCCACCTTAACCACGGGCGGCTTAGTGGAGTTCTGCACCGAGAGTCTAGTTCGGGCATTAATAACTTGCACCTTGGCTGGGACCACAATTTGCGCACTATTATTGAGTCCAGCCACGTGACTGACCACCAGGGGATTAGATTTTCGATTGCTAGTACCGAATCGTTCGCGCTGATACTCAATCCAAACATCACTGGGCGTGGTGAATCCCTCGGACTGATAAGTCCTCCTGTTGGAATGCTCCTCTGGCTTGGTCTTGGGTTGGGAGTGTGCTATCTCCACCCATTCGGTTATGGCGAGACCGGTGAGTGCCAGCAGAAGACACAGTTTGGCCACACAGTGTTGCATCTCGTTACCTTGGCTGTTGTGAAGCGACTGCTAAAAAGTCATGCAAGTCTGTGGAAAAAGGGTGCCAGCGGTTGCAGGCCAGCGATTTCAGGCGAGGAAAGTAATTGTCAAGCATTGTTTATTTTGTTTTCATTTAGATGTGAGCTTTGCAAGAATGTAGATTGGAACTATGCGTGTTATTCATAAGAGTTGTCTTTAAAGCTATTAACTTGTTTAATTTTAAGGAAAATTAAGCAAAGAGCTGCGCTGTTTTATAAGTGATCGCGTAAGGCATTAGAAAAAGTACATTCTTGACTTAAGACTCCTCAAGAGAAGGTGCGGCGAACATATGGATATTTAAGGACTTTACTAGTTTATACAATGTAGTTTTATCTTGATAGTACATGTGTCTTAATCAGTAAGTTAAGTGTATCAAAGACTAAGCTAATAAGCGAGCGAAATTTTTATAAAATGTTTCCTTACGAATTTTTGTGCGGATCATTTACTGTTTTCTCAATTTATACAAACTCATAACTATGTTCAAGCGAATTACTAAGAAATCTTAAAAAAGCGAGCAAGTTCAAACGCAAATTATTATAGTTAAGATTTACCTACTGCAGCAAATAACACAGTGAATAGTCTTTCAAAAAGACCCAGAGACCACCGTTGATCAGAGAGCTTAAAACTGTTCGGCGGCTGTGGCAAAGAAATGGGGTAGAAATATCAAGTATACGTAATATTCCGACTCTGTTGTGCTTGACAGAAAAACCCAAAAGCATGAGAAGTTGCATGTTCCTCTGTGGCATGTGTAAGCCACATCTTTTGGCACTTTGGATGGAACTTTTAAAGCGAAATAATTTATGAATCGTGTAGTTTGAGTGATGCAAGTGTAGAGTCTGTGCATCTTTTGAATAATAGACATTTTGTACTATTATTTTCTTACATTTATTTTTACATTTTTCGTCGTTTTTACGACTCGTAGTAAAAGGTATCTAAGTCGTAAAGATGTAACGGCGAAGGAATCATTTCCGACCATATAAAGTATTATTCTTGATAGCATCACAGCCGGTCGTATACATCCGTCTGTCCGTCCGTCCGTCTGTCCGTCTGTCTGTATGAACACCTAGATCTCAGATGGTAAGAGATAGGTTTGAGATGTATGGGACAAATGCTTCTTTTTCGCACGCAGATCAAGTTTGTTTCAAATTTTGGCCACGCCACCTCCCGCCCCCAATTTGGAAAAACTTATATCTCCACATTTTTAAAGATAGCGATTTGTTTTTCTAGAGATAGTTAGTAATTAGCAAAATGAATCGATTTGCCAAGAAAGAAAGATCGGATGAACGGTTCTCAAGTTATGAGCAAAAAAGTGAATCAAGCTCCCCCGCTACCCACCCTAAAAAAATGTTGCATACTTTTCTGATGGTTACCCTAAGGAACGCGGAACACTGTTAAACTGTTTTTTCATGAGTAACGGTATATCGAAGTCGGTTAGAGCCGACTTTAACTTATGTTCTCGTTTTTTTTGTTGGTGTCTGCCACAAAACGGTGGGGTTACTGAGTGCATTCTTTTGGATATTTCCTCAGCCTAAAGAATTTAAGCGCGTTTTACATAAAAAAATGCTGTATGTTCAAGATAAATATCTTTCCTCAAGCCCATTGATATAAATTCATGAATAAGTTTCCACAAAGATATTTGAACAGTGCAACTATCTTCTTGTGATTACGCACAAGAGTAGTGGGCACATAAAAATGGTTCAATTATCTGTTTGCGATTGAGCACAAGAGCTGGGACACCCAATGATAGATTTAGATAACAAATGGGAGGTCACATTTGTTGCCACTTAAAACGAACCTCCCATTTTCGCTTTCGAAAAATTTTTCGATTTCAAGTCCAAATTTGGTCCAAAAACCAGTTTGAAATCGCAAAAGTTTTACAAAAGTGAAAATGAGACATTGCATACATTGCATGGGTCTAAACCAAAAATGTATAAAAAGAGATAAAATATTAATAAAGATTCGTTCTGCTTCTGGAAGGGGAGGTAGCTAGAGAACCATTTATGTGTTTTATTAAATTGCATTGTTTCTGAAAGAAATTAAAAACATATTGTAACTGTTTTACGTCCGTTTTGATAATCATGCTGACAAGTTTAACCCAGCTCCAGGTCATTAGTTGTTTGCACACAACAACACAAAAGAGTCTGGTCGAATGTACAGCTGTTTCAAGAACCTGCCGGTGATCTATTTTATAGTATTAACCCAACTAGCATGGTAAAGACTTTTAGGGAATTCCAAGTCAACTTAATCAAGCTCCTTTGTAGGGTCGTGTGTTTATTAGACTGAACGTCACTCATTTGAAAATATTTTTTTTTCGAAATGTATAAATGCTCGAATCCTTTATATCCTGCATTTTGATTTGAATAAAATATTTTTAAAAATAGATTTTTAATTCAACAAAAACGTTTGTCATCTGAAAGGTTACTTCTACGAAAAAGTAAAATGAGAAAGGGGAAACTGAAATTTAAATTAGCAACTTTAAGCCCACGTCGCCAGTATTAAACCTTAAAATATCAAAGTTAGGTTTTTTATTACGGTAACTAGAAATATTTACGAATTTTTTGCGCCCTGAGGAACAGAACATTTAAAAAAAAAAATTCCCATACGATTATGTTCAATGAACATAACATTGTTCATGTTCAAATTTAAAGTTTAAACTTGATAGTTTGAAATAAATATCTTTACAAATAAATTAATGGCCGACTTCTCATGTTCTACATAGAGATATCTGTTAGGCTGCCTTCACACTGTTCGACACATGACCCATGGTATCTAGTAGTCGCGCATTTCCCCATGAAATTCTTTAAATTTGACAAGCTATTCATAGGGCATAGCAGAATAAGCATACAAAAACTGCCCCCACTCCGATCAGCACCAAATTTAAATATGTTGTTACCGTCAATGAGAAACTCACTCTCCTAAATTTCTAGTTTTCAAATCGCTATTGGAGTAGAGTTATGAGGGCGGAAAGATAAATCAAAAAAGTCGTTTATCTTAAGAACCGCTTAACCGATTTGGATAAGTTTAATATATGTTGTAAGTGACCACAGAACTATTCAAAAAATTATTTTTATTGCCAATTCTTTGGCGCAAAAAAATTCATTGAAATTTTTAAATAATTCTTTTACGGTGTTAGCGTTTAGCGACACCGACAGTTTTTTGCTGGTTTTTCATCACGAGATCCCTAACAACATATAATTTTTGCAAACACATCCCAAGCGTACCACGTGGTGAAATATAATTAAACATTAAATTAGTATTATTCATGAATATTTTATACATATTAGGCACACTGTAAATTAACTTAAAAGGGGAAAAAGGGGAAATTTTCTGTCAATTCTGTGTGAGTAGTTACAGTGTGCTCAATATTATAAAATATATTTGTAAAACTATTCACATGTTTTATTGGTATTCACTATGAAGATGATTCCCGATGTTCCTGCAAAAATTTTACATTCTTAAGGACTTCTTATTGAAAAAAACCAGCAAAAAACTGTAAAAATTGTAATAATATTTTTTGTAAATTGGTATATGTGCCAAAATGTTTTCTGAATTCTTGGTGGACCTTATAACTTTTTTAACCCATTCAAATCGGTTAAGTGGTTCTGTTTACTTTCCGCCCTCATAACTCTACTCCAATAGCGATTAGAAGACTACAAATTTAGGAGAGTGAGTTTCTCATTGATGGTAACAACATATTTAAATTTGGTGCTGATCGGAGTGGGGGATTTTTGTATGCTTATTCTGCTATGCCCTTTTGAACAGAACAAAAAGCAGGACTACTAGACTATCATGTGTCATGTGTCGAACAGTGTGAAGGCAGCCTAACATTTACTAACAAATTGTAAGTTTATTTGACACATAGCAGCAATCTCGAAGAAGAAAAATTGACCCAAAATCTATATTTCTACACTTGAAAAGTGTATTATAATTTTGGCCAGAAGTGTGCTACGCATAGAAGGAATCATCTCCGACCACATAAAATATAAATAGTCTTGATCAGAATGACGAGCAAAGCGTATTAAACTTTGTCCGTCCGTTTGTTCGTCTGTCTGTTTGTGCGCGAACTAGTCCCTCAGTTTTGAAGCTATCGAGCTGAAACTATGCACACTGCGAATATGTTGACTGCACGCTGCTAATATGTTGGAACCGACCAGATCGGATGACTACTACTTGTAGCTGCCATACAAATTATCGATCGGCAAATGGGTTTTAGTGAGAAAAACTGTTTTGTTGTCAATATTAGCGCCCTTAAATTCGCTCTTAGATATTATTATTGGTTCTTAAGCTAGTCGTTGAAGCAAGCTATTTCAAGTGTATTAGATCTTCGGCACAGACGAAGTTGGCTTTCTCCTTGTTAATGTGTTTTGGAGCTCCGATGTCTAGTTTTTGAACGCTATCATATTATAAAATAAATACTTGGCTTTACAGCCCTATAGGGCAAATCTCTTGCCAAAGTTTAAGAAGCATTTCATGGCTAGTTTATAGAACAGGATAGAACCCACAACTTTCGCACCAGCAGGCACACTCACCACAGCTACACCGGCCAGCTATCAGATTGTAGTATTCAAAAATCGTTAAATGATATCTTAATTACCTTAATAGACCTGCTTATTGAACGGATATGTTTATTTTTTTGGAAAAATTGGGTATAATATCGATTGTTACCACAAAGTAAAAATATCGAAATTATACTATTTCAATAACGAAAAAATATTTCGATATAGATTATTTCCAATCACAAAACCACCCCTAGTACGAACCATCTGTGTATCTATAAAACTGTGTTAGGTATAGCCTTTATTTCAAAATCTGGTTTCCAAATATGGGAAATAAAATTGATCTGCTTGGAAATATAAGAAGTTAATGTCCCATACATGTCAATCCTCAATCCCTTTCCACCACTCGGATATGTTTGTTTATAAAGACAGAAGACGGACGCACAGACGGTCTTTTGATGGTATATATATTTCTTTATAGGGTCGGAGATGCTTATAACTGGCTCTTATATACCACCAACTTGAATTATTTTGTGTACCGTTAACACAATGTATCAAAATTCTGGTACGGTACCAATTTGTCATTTTAGAGATAAATTAGTATTGTCAGTTTCTCGAATATTTTCGTACAATGGCCCGGGAAATTTTGGTAATAGAAATGTTTCTTTAAGACATAATTATACAAAACAAGTGAGAAAGTTGGTCAAGCCCGACAATAATATACTCTGTACCTGGAGTAGGAGCTGAATGCAGTGCTGCTGCTGTGCTCATCCTTAATGGGATGTGTGGTGGAGGGTTGTTCACTTTTATGCTTATAGTTTGAGAACCATTAATACATTTCGATAATTCCGAACTATCTCTAGAAGGTACAAACCATTTATCTACAAATCTGTGACTTTTTTCCGAATTGCGGGGGAGTGGCAAAAATTAAAAATAAACTTGATCTGCCTGCAAGTATAAGAAGCATTTGTCCCATACATGTCAAACCTCAATCTCTTACCATCTATGAGATCTGTTTGTTCATACGGACGGACGGAAATGGCTATGGGCTATCGACTCGGCTGATGAAGAATATACATACTTCACACGGTCGGAAACGATTCCTTCTCCCTGTTACATACTTTTTTCACAAACTTATTATACTCTTTGTACCTTTGGTCCAGAGTATAAAAATGGAGATCCAAAATCAAGCTCAAAAAGATTGATTTGGTCTCGACCTTCGAGTGGAAATTTTAAATACAAAAGGATTGAAACAATCCTAGACTTCGATAAACAATTCGAAAAGCTCATTTCAAAAACGAGTCCTATATAAGGAACACAAGAAAAGAATATTAAACATTTCCTTCCCTGAGTAGCGGGTATATCGATTATTAGGGAAGTAGATTTTTCACCATGTCATTAGTTGGTTCATAATTTATAAGTCGACTTGTGTTAAAGTTGGTTTCAAGCACTCAACCGAATCTAGAATTGCTATCGGAAATTTCCTTAAAAAAACCTGAAGCCGAACCCCATAAACGATTGGCCATATTGTTTTTGATTTGGATTTTGGTGTGGGTAAAAAAGAACAAAAATAAACAAAGATGATTGTGTTTTTGGCAGTGTTTAGTGCCAAGTACTGTCTATTTGTCCCTACCCAAGTGCGTTAGAAAATCAATAAGCAGGCAGTTGAAAGGGTATGTGCGGCTCTGCGACAAAGAGAGAGTTAATAAGTATGGGTAATATATGAAGGAGCAATGCACTCGGTGGATTTTTCTGATCCTTTTCCTAATGTAGAACATGTTATTTGATTTTTTGCAAGTAAATCATTAAGTTGATGTTTGATTTAAAAATCTCATTTTATTCAAACTTTGAATATCATGTTAAGTGACGATGGGTTTCTTTTAAAATCCTAATTTAAGAACAATGAGTACATCGAGATAAATGGATGCCTAGTAAGGAAAATTGTGCTTCGAACAAAATCTAATGCATTCCCATATTTCGCTTATGGAACTTCCCCGTCCCACATGCATATACCAGATCATTTTAAAAAACTCTTTCACGGAAGTGAAATTTGCAGCACAGTGTAATTCTTTCATTGGATAAATTCTGACATATTAGTGTAGTAGTTCTGTATAAACCTTGGAGAACTTGGTTAATCGGACTAGGCTATTTGATGTGCCGGCAGAAATGAAATCGCACCCATTTCAATGCCTTATCGCCTATGGCCTCCACTTTTGGCGAGTTTTCGGACAGACGATGACAGTCTGCACAATTTGGATAGCTATTGTTTGGAGCACTCTCATTGGTCTTGACCTGATCCGGTACGCAGCCAGATCCAGGTCACATATCACCCGCACAGTCCCAGCGTAAGTCATCAGCCTCGTGGGTTAGATAGCGTCCACCGCCCACCTGTGTCTCCAGGTTGCGCAAATCCCGATACGTTTGCTTATCCTGCAGCCAGTAATGCTGAAGGCTCTTGTCCACCGTAAAACGCTTTCGCTGTTTCACCTGCAGCAAATTGTTGATTAGGTCGATGGCTGACAAGAGAACAGGAAGAGTGTTTAGACCAGCGACTAACTGCATTTTATCACGCTCACCATTTGAGGATATTTCCTTCCAGGGGTTCGGTGGATACATGAAAGCGGCATTCTGAATCTGATCGTTGATGTCCTCCTCTTCGTTGAAGGGAAAAGTGCCGCTCAGGCTCACATATATGATGACGCCCACACTCCACATGTCGAGCGATCGATTGTAGCCCTTGTTGCGCAGCACCTCGGGTGCTAGATAGGCCGGTGTTCCCACTACCGAGCGCCGGAACGACTTTTCACCTATGATGCGTGCATAGCCGAAATCACACAGCTTGACCTGGGGGAATTCGGCGTCGGATGAGAGCAACACGTTCTCGGGCTTCAAGTCGCAATGGACAATATTCTGTGAGTGGAGGTACTTAAGGGCCACCAGGATTTGGGTGATGAGAAACTTGGTCACCCGCTCGCTGAGACGGCCGCGGGAATGCGAGAGAATCATCTCCAGCATGTCGCCCTTCAGTTTCTCCATTACCACAAATATACGCTCCGGTGTCTCAAACATGCGCTCTAGATTGACCACTCCGCAGTGCGAGATATTCTGCAGAATGGCCACTTCGTTCTTCAGCTGGGCTTCCTGTTTGGTGGGAAAGCGGAGCTTATCAATCACCTTGATGGCCACCTCGCGCTTGGTTTTCTTGTGAACGCCGCCGTAGACCACGCCAAACTGTCCGGAGCCGAGCACTTCGTCGGGGAAGATTTGGTACAGCTGGCCCATGTCCTGGACTTGCTCCTCCGACTCACAGCATTCTGTGGAATTTGGGAAGTAAGAGGTACGCTTTTCGGATATATTCATGCTACTCACGTGTATTGGTAACATGCATGTACGCCTGTCGAATACTCGTCTCCCAGCTCTTGGCTATATCGCTGCCAATGCCACTGTCCGGCGGGGGCAGGCGTACAGCTTGCTCTTCCTTCATCCCCGACAGTGGATCTTGGCCCACAAAGTAGGTGAGATTGGGCATGCACAGTTCAAAGCAGTAGTTGTTGTCCGGATGCGGATCACGCTGAGTTGTAATCGATATAAGCTCCGCCAGAGGCAGCTCCTTGTGGTATTTACTGCCCTGTTCCGAAATGAACAAAGTAATGGTTTTTGAGTCCAGGCGCCAGTAGTAGCGCTTTACTGCCTTGTCCACGGAGGTGTAGTGCACCATCCAGCCCTCCTTCAGGGCCTGACCGCCGCGCTTTTTTGTGTGCTTCACGGACTGCACAATACGCATCAGAGGTATATTGGCACTGGGTGAGGAAGAGGATGAAGACTGCGATTGCTCGGACTGGCCATCGCTGGATTTCGTCTCACCGCTGATACTGCCATCTTCCAAGCCGCCATTGACCAACTCCGGAGGAGAGTTTTGTGCATTTGTCAAGGCCTTGGGCGCCTCGCGGGGACGTCCGGCAACCAGATTGGTGCCACTTGAAGTTTTGAATTTACCGAAGTCCGCATCCTCAAAGTCGCTGTCATCGAACTCCTCGCGGAAGAAATTGTCGCGATCCTTGCGTGACGGAGTACCGTCAGCAATCTCCTTCTGCAGTTGGCTGAGCTGTGTCTCGCCCGTGCAGTCCTGCGGTACCTTGTCCATGCATTTCTTATGCGTGTTGTACTGACAGTCACGGCACTGCAATCCCTGTTTGAAAAGTCCCTTCAGCAGCTTCTTGCACAGCTGACAAACCGTTGGAATGCCGTAAGTGTGTACCATAAAAGTGTGTGGTATGCGGAGCACGGTAAGTCCATTACGACTTCCAGCTGAATGGGTGCGTTGATGGCGAGCAGTTGTTCCCGGAACGTTCTGTGGATTGTAAATGTAATTATGGAATTAAATTATTAATTTTAGATTTCGTGCGACTTTGTTTCATTCAATGGATTTTTACAGAGACGATTGATCTAGGTCTGTCCGTTTGCCTGTCTGACTGTTTCTATCACCTGTACTAAAAAGTTCCAAGTGATTTTTTTTCAAGTTTAATGTGAAATATAGTCGACGAAACAAATAGATCTCTGAAGGAGCAATATCTAGGCTGTACAGTGGGTGGGGTAGGACTTCCCATTTCAGAATTCCATGGTATGTTTTGACCGGCTGCGCGACATGTGGATGACATGTCGTGCCTTTGCTCGTGTTCTGGCTGAAATTAAAAACCTAACTATTCTTATTAGTTATCCAAGTCACTTAGAGCAGCAATTTGTATTTTGCTATTTGTTGTTACATTGGGAATCATATCACCTTTTAAATGCATATGGACTTTTTATACTCTGTACCGAAGGTACATAGAGTATATTAAGTTTGTGCAAAAGTATGTAACAGGGAGAAGGAATCATCTCCGACCCTATAAAGTATATATATTCTTGATCAGCATCAACAGCCGAGTCGATATAGCCATGTCCGTCTGTCCGTCCGTCTGTCCGTCTGTCCGTCTGTCCGTCCGTCCGTCCGTCCGTATGAACAAACAGATCTCGGAGATGGTAAGAGATAGAGGTTTGACATGTATGGGACAAATGTTTCTTATAGCTGCAGGCAGATCAAGTTTATTTTCAATTTTTGCCACGCCCCCTTCCGCCCCCGCAATTTGGAAAAAACGGTATATCTTCTACAGTTTTGAAGTTAGACGATTCGTACTTTCTAGAGATAGTTAGCAATTAGCAAAATATATCGATTTGCCGAAGAAATGATAAAGATCGGATGAGCGGTTCTCAAGTTATGAGCAAAAAAGTACGTCACCCTCCCCCACCCCCTCCCACCCTATTACAACTTTCACCGCACAATCTTAAAGAGAGAGAGAGAGAGAGAGAGAGTGAGGGAAAGAGAGAAAGACTTAGAGAGATGAGCGCAGCACCAGCATTGCATTCAGCTTCTACTCCAGGTACAGAGTATGTTATAGTCGGGCTTGACCGACTTTTTCACTTGTTTTCAAGGACTTTTTAATAGATATTTTAAGTTGAAGTTTTTTTCCGTTTCATCTTTTTGCGTCTACATTTTTAATTGAAATCAACAAATTAGTGGTAATAACACTTTGTGTTTCCAGAGAGTGATGATTTTGTACTCTTTATTTCTTTTGTGCAAATAGGCTATATAATGTTTATTTATCAAATTCATTAGCTAACATTAACAACTTTAAAAAAAAACTTAGTTTATGGTAATTAGAATTATATCTTCTTGAAGCTTTTCAACTATCAGAAAGAATAATCTCACGTGTTCAAAAGAATCGTTTAACTGATACCTGAGATGCTGGAACAGCAAGACAATATATTGTAGGTCCTCGTTTTATTACAATTATGTACAATCGATGATGAATAGTAGATCCCTTGGACAATTTTCAAAAAAATTTAGAAAATATTTGATATTTTTGCTTTCATTAACTTCTCTTCTTCGCAATTTAAAAGTTATCCAAGCTTAGTTCAAAACGCAATCGCGTTTATTCTAAAATCTCTAGATATATTCTATATTTCCCTGTGTGTATAGTTAGGAAAAACTATGTACTTCATTTTGTATACCGGACCTAACTTTTCGATAACGTGGCCGAACCGGACCCCTCACACTTTGACTTGATTTATGCGGACCGTATTGCGTAAATGCCCTAAGATATGTATATTTGTTATTTTTTTGGTTTCTCAGTAGTGTAATACAATGTTAATTTGATTCTACAATTTACTCATATGCCTACTGAACACCTGAACAACTGATTAAACTGAACATCCGAACAACGGGGCAATTTAAGTGAGGTGATTCACTAAAAACACAAGAGAGCAGTCAGATGTTTAGTGAAATGATAGACCCTTAAGCAACAATTTTTATCTCGGCAAGGCGCTCAGCGAAGAATGTAAGAACAATAGTAAATTTTGTCCTTATTGTACCCTGGCAGATATATATTAATATTCTTGATCAGCACGAAGAGCTGAGTTAATATAGCCATGTCTGCTTATCTGGGTTATCATGACCAAACTTTTCATAAAGTCTAGTAGTACAAATAGGCTGCGGATTTATCGAAACCGGCTGGTTCGGATGAGTATAGCATAAGTCTACTTTGTGAGAAAATATTTTTTGGTTTTTAATGCAAACGTTGTCAAACTTCGTATATATTAATTTTTTGTACCTTTTCAAAATTTCACATAGTTTGATGAAAATCTGACTGCTTTATAGCTGCCATTAAAAATAAAATTCATTTGGATATTTGCCTGATAAAAATGAACTTTTTTGAAATATAAATTTTCATTTCTTTTAGCAAGAAAATAATATCTGCTAATGTTGCTAAGTTTGATCAAAATCGGATGACTTTAGCAGATAGCTATAGGAATTCGATTTAGAAAATTGCTTTGTCTGAAATTAATCTCAGTAAGAAAGACTATTTGGTTTTCGATGCTATCGCTCAAAAACTTAATATTTATGCTCCCATATAATTCTGATCCGCTGGTGCCATAGGAACGATCGGCTGTAAACTGACTAACCCTAAAGGAGCTTCTCAAACTTTGCCGTTGGAATTCAGCGTTCAAATGTAGGTCCCTTTCTCCCTTTTTGTATTTATTTCATGGGTATATATAGAACCGACGTATTCGACATGCTAACTTTAATCGATAACGAAACGTAAGGTCTTGTTCGGTTCTGAAATTATTAAACAAACAAACAAATATGGGCTTAACTGTAGTTATTTGATTAAACCGTTTTATGTGGAGTTCGTTGAATTAAAAGAAAGCAGAAACTAAATCCTCGATATTTCTTTTGATGTGAAAACCCTAATCGACCTGTATTACGTATACTTATTTACCCTATCAAACCCTCCTAGAAAACACTCAACCAAGTCTTTAAAAAATTGTTAAGAAGCTACCGTCATTTAAGTTTCCTTTCTTCATTAAAACTGATAATTTAGTTAAAGCCCCACTACGAGTATTCAAAGCGTCTTTATAAGAAAATTCAATCAAAAGTACAAGTTAAATTAAAATTTATTCAAATGAAGAGCATACAATCAATGACAACAATTTAAAATGTAAGCAAATTAAGTACAAGTTTTCAATACTCGTAGGAAGCCAAATCGTTCCTTGACCCATCACCCTTACTCTCTAAGCTATGTGTCCCACAGTCGTCCCCTTTGTCAATTCTTAATAATATCATTCATAAGCTCCGACATGCGCTTTACCAGTGAACTGCTCGAGTCATTTCGACCCGTCGACTCCTCGTTGGATACAAGTGACTGCTGTGAGCTTCCGGATGGACTGCGGGGCGGCTGAAGTGTGAAGGAACGTCTTGATGTGGCATCACTCGAGCGGTTGCAGTTGTTGGGTATTTTCACAACGCAGCGTTTGTGATAGTTCTGACCGCAGCCTGTTATGGGAGGGTGGGAAAGGGCGGGATAAGTTAGGTAACAGAATGAGTTGGGGTTTCCTTGGGCGTGTGTGTGTGTGCATCGCATACATACCGTCGCATTTGAGTCCTTGACGCACCAGACCAAACAGCATTTCACCGCAAAAATCACAGAATGTGGGCGCCTTGTAGGAATGCACGTTGAGGCTGTGCGGCTTCAGTGTGGGCATTTCCGACGTGGGATATAATATGGCTGTTGACGAGGAGCATTGATGTGGACATTTGTTAGTTAAGGCGTTTTGAGGATTGCGGCTGCCGGATGATCTACTTACGGCTTGCCGTCAATACAATTTCCACCAAAGTCTCGTCCACAACTTCCGCTGCGGAATTGATAATGTGTAGCACGTTGGGTGTGCTGTAGTCGTGAACGAAGAGTAGTATGCGCTCCGACAGATACGTGAGCCCGCTATCAGGTATCTGGAAAAGTGGAAAAATGACGACAATGACAATTTCAGTTGGTGTCCCTTTTGATGTTTTGCTTGATTTTACGCTCATTTTGCATATGGCTTCCTATCATTTGGTATACGTATTCATATCTTAATTGATTGTGCGATAAGACCCAACAAGTATAAACCAAATGTGATATTCATTTCAGTTGATGACACAAAAAATAAATGCTGCACCAACAATTAAACACTCTTTCGATTTCAGGGACTATATATTATGTTTAAATCTGAAAAGTTTCAGCAAGACTGGCAATCAAACGGATGTGAAAGTAATCTAAATTTCTCAAACCAAAGTAAACTGCAGAATGTTTTTCTATTACTTTTAATAAAGTGAAAGCATGTGCAAAGTATATGTAAGACATAGCATCTACAGCATTTAAGGCTCCGACGAAAAAATTTCAATACCTCACGTTCGCCAGATCAAAATTTCTAGAAATAATTTTTATTTATACTAAATCCATTTAATCAACATGCATTTCTGTTCTCAAGTATAGTGCCCGGTGGCAATAAAGAAAGAGATTTTCTCTATCACTAATTCAGTTTAAGGCAAGAACGGGTGCAGCACAGACTCTATGAAGTTTTTGAAACAGCTGTAATATGTTGTGTGTGTGAAATTTCTTTATTTATATTTTTATACCCTTGGATTAATATTATTAAAATTGTCCGGATGAGTGTAACGCATATCCGACCACATAAAGTATATATATTCTTGATCAGCATGACGAGCTGAGTATATAGCCATGTCCGTCTGTCCGTCCGTCCGTCTTTCCGTCTGTTTCTATGCTATCTCCTCCGTCAGTTTTAAAGCTATCTTAACCAAACTTTGCACGAAGTCTTTTGGTATAAATACGCTGCACATTTGTCGGAACCGGCCGGATTGGATGACTATAGCATTTAGCTGCCATAGGAACGATCGGTTGTTTTAGTGAGAAAACCTTTTTTGTTTTTAGTGCTATAGCTCCCAACGCTCGTATTTATAAGTTTCCAATTATTTCACATAATTTCACCAAAATTTTTCGAAATCGGACCAATATATAGTATAGCTGCCATACAAACTGTCAGGCATATATCAAGCTCCATAAACTTCGGCCAAGCCGAAGTTAGCTTGCCTCTATTTTTATACCCGTTACTCGTAGAGTAAAAAGGGTATACTAAAGTCGTGCAAATGTATGTAACAGGCAGAAGGAATCATTTCCGACCATATAAAGTATATATATTTCTGATCAGCATCAACAGCCGAGTCGATATAGACATGTCCGTCTGTCCGTCCGTCTGTATGAACACCTAGATCTCAGAGATGGTAAGAGATAGAGGTTTGACATGTATGGGACAAATGCTTCTTTTATCTGCACGCAGATCAAGTTTGTTTTAAACTGTGGCCACGCCCCCGCAATTTAGAAAAAACGTTATACCTCCTACAGTTTTGAAGATACCCCCCCCCGATACCCCTCCTCCCATCCTAATAAAAGTGTTGCATACTTTTCGAACGGTCACCCTAAGGAACGCAGGAACACTGTTAAACATGTTTTTTCATGAGTAACGGGTATATCGAAGTCGGTTAAAACCGAAACTACGATAATCAAATTTGAGACCAGCCAAATATGGACAATAGCTAATTTTTTGGTCAAAACTTTTATATTTCTACACCAGCCGGGCTAGGAAGAAGACACATTGCAAGTTGGACTCGTTGTTCATTGTGTAAAAGGCCAAGAAATATAATTATCAAATATAGATACTGCAAACCAAAGTTGGGAAATTTGTCCAATTTTAGGTTTTTTAAATCCATGCTGGTTGTGTCTCAGTACAGAGTGCTGAGTATCGAGGGCTAAGCACTCGAGCTGAGTAGCGAGTACTGCGTATCGAGTTCTGAGTATTGAGCTGTCAGTATCGAGTACTGAGTATCAAATTTTTAGTATCGGATACTTAGTATCGATCTAGTAATCTACTGTGTAGTACACAATTAATTTATTAAACCCTTAATGAATTATTTATTATTATTGTACAACAATTCATTAAAAATATATAATAATTAAAATTTATAGATTTTTTGGAGAGAGAGGGACTCGACAGGATACATAAAGAAGACAAAAGGCAGGCCTAAATAAATTCTTCATTATGGGTCATCCATGGTATTTATCATGGTTCAGTGTTGCAATAATTATGGTACTGTAGTTATGCGTGGTAATTTGTCCCATTAAAAAGCAGTTTCTTAAGCCCTTAGCGGTTTTGTTACCATTCAGATCCTTCGGCTGCGAATTGCGCTTATGCATTAATCCAGGCATGATTTTTTACTTGGTTGGGCATAGAGTTTTTTTGACATTATTAATATTTTTATCCTCTTTGGTATTATTTCGCGATTTACTGAGTCGTCAGTCGAACGCCGGATGCAGTCTCCCAAACTGTGCCACCAAAATTAATCCTTGCTAATTTGTTTAATTATTATTATTTTATTATTTTTAATTTTATTTTATTTTTTACGGTTCTACGATTATAATCGTACGATGCCACGATGCCGACTACTACTCCGCACTGTAAAAATGAGTACATGATTACACACAAGTATCGTGGCATCGTCAAAATGATTACTTTTACCTGTAATCATACGGTGCCGGAATCACTCGTGCAGGTCTTTACTGTGTACTACTGTCTACTATTTTAAGTGTAAGCCGCACTTTCAACGAGAGCGTAAGTTAAAGTAGTCTTATAGTCTCTGAGATCTAGGTGTTCATACAGACAGACGTATCGACTCGGCTTTTGATGCTGATCAAGAATATATAATATGAACCCGCACGCCCCGCGCGGCCCCCGGCGCCGGGACCACAACCGGCTCCCGACCGCCCCCGCCGCCCGCCCACGCCCCCCCCCGGAGGCAGCGACGCACCCCCCCAAGGACCGGGAGGCAGCCACCGAGCGACGAGACGACGCTCGTGCCAACAGAAGGGACCCGAGGACGAGTCCCGGGCGCCGACCCCGCCGCGCGGCCGCCCGCGCCCCGGGAACCCCGCGGACGACCCGTGAAAGGCGAAACCCACTTCCCGCGTCGCCCCCTCACCTTCTAGCCCCTCCTAGCGCCCACCCGGGGCTCGCCGGCGCGGCGGCCCGCAGGCGCGGCCCCGCCCGCACCCCCGCGGGCGCCATTCTTTATATGGTCGGAAATTATTTCTTCTGCCTGTTACATACATTTGCACGACTTTAGCATACCCCTACGAGTAACGGGTATAAAAACAACAACAAACCATAGATACAAGACACCGTAATAAACTTTGTCGTGTACCCTATATTCCCAGTATATTTAGTGTAAGGCTTCGCCAAACACTAAGTGCGTGCCACCCGCCCAAATTGGACGAGGAAGGGCTTTACCAGCTGTCAGTGCAGGATTAGCAAATTGAATTGGTCATGGATAACCGCCCATAACGAAAATAAGCCTATGGTTATGTGTGTAGTGGAGCTTTGACTTACTTAATGAAATTAAGCAATTATTGCGGACACATAAATTTATTACTCATTCACTATACATATGCTAGAGGCGTCCCAGTTGGAGAACGCAAACCGACATCGACTACGGACACCTGCGATACTTTTGTTGACTTGGCCGCATTACGTTTGCATGGAGAGTAACAATTATATTGACATGACCCGGCGGCCCTTTTGCATAATTAACCAAATGCCTATTAGTCAACAGATGTTGACTGCTTTTGACTATCCCAACGTTCCTGTCTTACCTTGGTGTTGATGAAATCACATGCCAAGTCCTTGAGGGACTTGAGCGTTAGAGCGTTAGCCGGCACGCTAACTGCATCGCGTATACTGCCAAATTGAAAGAGAAAGGTCACCTCTGGCCCCTCCATGATGACGGGAACGCTGCCGCAGCCAGTGCTGCTGCTGCCGCTGCCGTTGGAGGTGCTGAAATGGTGCTGATGTCGTTGGGCCACGATTGCGCCTTGGGGTGTCCGGATGTCGGAGCAGCAGGAGCAATGGCAGGAACTCGCTCTGGGGTCGATGGGGGCTGATGCTCAATATAAATTTTGTTTTCTGCTGTCGTTGGCACTTTTCTTGCGTTGCAGCAGCTGGTCGACCTCCTCTTCTCCTGCGCGCTACGTGTTGTTGCAAATGCCAAGGACGAAATAACTTTAGTACTGGTTGCGGTTTTACGACCGTTATTGTTATTGCTCTTCATCAACTGGTTGGACGTGTTTAATGCAAGTTTGCGGTTGGAATCGGATTCGTCTTCTTCTTCGGCGGATTGTGGTTTAAGGAGTTTTGTTTTCCCTCAGTCAGTCACAGGCTTCAAGATTAATCAGTTAAAATGAAGATTTCTCCATCCAGCCATTTGCGGGATTTACATTTAACTGAAATAAAAATTGAAAAACATTTCTAGTTTAGTTTTAATGTGTGCTTTCAATGCCAGACTAAAGCCAATTCACTTTATGGTCAGCCATAAATGGAATTATTGAAATGAAATTTAATTGCCTTGAATATACAAATATACAATGCCAAAAGGACAGGGTGAGTAATGAAATTGAGACTCAGTTTGATTGGCAAAGCTTTTACAGTTTGTCAAGAGTGTAACAAGTATGTGGGTATCAACATTTGAAGGACTGGCATTAACAACTCCAACATTTTTATACCCTTGCAGAGGGTATTATAATTTTGCCCAGAAGTTTGCAACGCACAGAAATATTCATTTCCGACCCTATAAACTATATATATTCTTGCTCAGGGCAACGAGCTGAGTCGATTGAGCCTTGTCCGTCCGTCTGTCTGTCCGTCTGTCTGTTTCTACGCAAACTAGTCTCTCAGTTTTAAAGCTATTGAGCTAAAACTTTGCACAGAGTCTTCTTTTTACTGCACACTGATAATATGTCGGAACCGACCGGATCGGATGACTATATCTTATAGCTGCCATAGGAACTATCGGTCGAAAAGTGGGTTTTATTTAGAAAAATTGTTTGTTTTAATGCTGACGTTCGTAAACTCTGATTTACTAAAACATTTGCAAGGGTATAAGAACTTTGGCAAAGCCGAAGTTAGCTTGGCCTTCTCGTTATTTATGTGTTTTAGTTGGGGTCCAAGATTTTAATTTCGATTTTAGTTCGGAAGCTACTTTGAATAAAGTAAACTCTTAAATTACGGAGCAAAATCAAAAACAAATTAGCCCTCTACCACATACAGCGCCATATATGGATTTTATTTTTTATGATTTTTATTTTAGGTAAAACGGTACTTAAGCAAAGAGAATTGTTATTGATTATTCTCTTTGCACTATTTTCTATTCAAGTGCCATGGAGAGAATTTTATTGTGTTGCTTTATTTCGTTTTTATATTAGTTTTTCAAACGTCTCACGTGGGTTAACGAAAGTGTATTTTTTCTGAGTTTTGAATTAAAATGGCACCACAAAAAAACATTTGTATACCCTCCGGATGTTTGTAACGCACAGAAGGAAGCATCTCCTTTATAGCTGCTCCCGAAAACCAATTCTGTCATTATTTTGGAAACCTAATTTCACTTGCTGTAATTTAGCTGTAATTAAAGTGATTGCTAAGAGCTATATTATACAGTAAAAAACGAATTAAAAATTCGTTTTCTTTTAACATTTTTATACCCTTGGAGGGTATTTTAAAATTGTTCGGATGTTTGTAACGCATTGAAGGAAGCATCTCCGACCACATAAAGTATATATATTCTTGATCAGCATGACGAGCTGAGTAGATATAGCCATGTCCGTCTGTAGTTGGTTGAATTTACCGCCATGAAAAAAGTCATCAAGTGCAAAAGAAAAGACGATGCATTAAAACAATTATTTCCAAAAATAAGAAAAAACTACATTTAATTTTGTCCATATACTCAAGTCAGATCTTGTAACTTTAAGGGTACTGTATACCTTCTGGTGTCATTTTTCAAAGGCTTACAAAAACATTAACTACAGAAAAACTACAAGTGATATTAACAAGCTGTTTTTTTTATTCGACAGGCAATCGGTTAAATTAAGTTAAGAAACTTTTGTTGTTGTTCCTGCGGTTGTTTTTCTATTCCTGTTCAAAGTTAACCAAAAATTTAAAACATAGTCTTATGGTTGCAAAAATTTTTTGAGAACGGATTGTCAGAAAGTGAAAATGAAAACTTTGTTTTGTTTAGAATTGATGTAATTCTGTTGTGAACTAGGATATCTTGATAGGGTTAATAAATAGCGATGTAATGAAGTTTCAAAGTCAAAATTTAGAAAATCTACTTTTTTTGCCACTCCATTGGTCCTAGCTCCGTCATTTTTTGTCCGAACAAAAATTTCCAAGTTCACACCAAAATGGTGGGCAAAGAACAAATTAAAGGGAAAGAATTTGTATATCGGTCAACAGATACTCTTTAAATTTCTGCAACCATTTTGGAAAAAGTGGTTCCGAGATAATCGCATTTAAAGTTTCGATAACTGTTTTCGATGATATGGAAATTACTTTAATTAGATTGCAAACATTGATTTGGTGCATTTGGGTGTTAGCTTGCACCGAAAAAAAAATTACGAACATTATATAACTTGTTTGAAGTTTTTCGTTTAAAAAAGAAAAATACTTGGATTTTCTAAAAAATACCAAGGTCGATAAAAAATTTTTCAGGAACAAAAAGTTGTTTTTTTTTTTTTCTGTAAAACAGAGTTGCGGATCTGCTTGAAAGTTTTACAGGATGTTTATAAGACCCTAATGGAAGTTTAAGCAAATAAAAAATACCCTTAAGTATTTAGTTCCAGTGTGAATAGATAATTGTCAGGCGCAGCAAATCAATTAAAGGTACGTCATTTGAAACATTTCCATAAAATTACTTTTTTTGGGAAGACTACAGACTCAAAAAATTTCCAATACTTCTTATGAAGAAACCTAGCATGTCAACACTTCTCCAGGATAATTTTCGAGTGCGACTGCTTTAACAAAAATATCATACAAATAGGTTACAAGCCAACAACAATACGAAGTCGATAATGCCCATACCATGTAAAATTAATTCAGTAAACACAAGCAATAAACTATACATAGGAACTACAAAATTAAATCTTTAAACAAGCAACAAAAATCCGATTTTAAACTCCAACACCAAACGACTATAAAAAAAACTGCACTGACAGCGCACCGAATTTCGAATAGACCACAATCTAGCAACAAGAGAACAACTGCAGTAAACTCTTTTCTCTCGAAATGTTACATAACGTAGACACAACAACAGACATGAGAACCAACTATAAGGCGGACACCGAAAATTGCGCCCACATATACAGACACCTACGCAACAAACATAAGCTTAGTATTAAACTCTTAGGCGGTACAGACGTGTTAAATATTTTACGTTAAAAATTATGAAAGATTTTGTTTTAAATGTATTCTTATAATTGCATTGTTCTTTGTATTGAACACACTGTTTGTCATTTTAGCTCACTGCGCCGCTTGCCGTCACTTCCTAGGCGACACCAGTCGCAATAAAAGAACTCCGCTGGCAGAAATCTTGACATTCTCAAAAATTGGCCCCCAGTAATCGCCCCAAATCTTCATATTGCTGCAAAAGCAAGAGCCCAAAAAAATAATACGAAAAAGCAGAGCATTTTCAAACACTGAAATTGGGCTTACAAATTTTCGAAGACCAACGTTATTATCAACTGAAAATGATCAGCCATCTTTAATTTCTGGTAAATGTAAAGATTTTAGTTAGCTGTGTTCTCTCTTTCTGGATCGCACTCATTTCTTAATCGAAGTTCTTCGGGTGGTGTATTTGACCCAGAATTCGTTCTAGTTTTTAATATGGTGGGAATAGGTTTAAGTTTAACCCTTTATAAAGTCATACTAAATGAAACACATACATCAATACGTTGCGATAAATATAAATTCTTATAATTAGGCATGTCAACTTCCCAGCTTGAAAAACATCTGAAGTTTTTGTTTCTGGGTACAAAGTGTTCGACTGCTTAGTAAGTTAGGTCATGAGCGTGAAGCTCACACAATGGGAATATGAATTATGCGCTCATCAATTCAACAGTTAGTTTCATTACGAGAACTGTTCCCTTAGTTATGTGAATACCTATTTTTATACACTTTTGTTGTAGGATTTTGAAAACTGGTTGCTAATTGCTTTCCACGCTGAACAGAGATGGAGATTAGATTGATCGTTGCGCCTGAAACTGAATTGCTTTTCCCAACTCGCATTTCCCAAGTGCCCTTAAAGACGCTGTGACCTATTTAAGCAAGAATGCGTGAAAAATGCCAGACATTAAACATAATTAAAAACCAAGCCAAAAAATATGCGTCGGACATGAAAAGAATGCCAAGGGAGACACAGCCGCTTAACAAAACAACAAACAAAACAAAATGAAAGCCAGGCCAAGTAAGAGACTGGCGAGCGGCAGACAAGCAACTTTCTAAAAAAATGTAAGTAGGTGTATCAGTCTAAGGTGGTGCACAGTTGTTGCTTCCACAGGGCTGGGAGCGTAATGTGTTTGGATTTCCAATTGAAGAATCGAGGAGGCTGGCAGCTTGAAGTGGAGGCAGTTGAAGACTTGAAGTGGCGGACAGTAATTGGAGCACCAAGTGACGCAGCACAGAGCCTAAAGTCAAGGCTGACGCACGCACACAGCACACAGATTTGGTATCCATGAGATACTTTTGACATTTACATAACTATGAGCAACAGCTGCCGCTGGCCACACTCTGTAAGTCTTTTTTCGCCAGATTAATACACAAATACGCACTTTGGAACGCTCTTTCAGAATCCTGCATCCAGTGGAGGGCACTTGGGCATTGTGGCTATGCCGTTCAATTGTTGTTGTCTAATCTACTATGAGCTGCAATTTGATGTCACTGCCATCATCGCCGCAGCACGTTCTCAGTTCGTTAAGCCAAAATAGCAACTGACTTGGCCAACTGCCTGCCAAAGCCGTTGACGATGCCAACGCCAGTGCCACTGCCAGGGCAGCAAAAGCAAACTCAAAACCCGTTTTACTACACATGCACACACACATAGATATATATACGTTACGTGAAAACTGAGACAACGAGAAACACCCAGCCACAGCCATGTGCACGAGTGTTTGTGCCATGAACCAAAGCACTCGACCCGGCATTCTCCCCTTTTTTTCCTAGCTGGCCAAGCCGCGATTACTTTGGCTTGGCCTGTTCGTTCGCCCGCTCGTTGTTGGCCTGTTTGTTTGTTTCCTTTGTTTGATTGTTGTAACGGCCGCAGCTACCCCCACTTTGCCAATTGCCCTAGCATCAACACACATTGTTGTTGTTGCCATTGGCGCTTCAATTTTGCACTCTTTCTCTTTGTTGTCGAAGCCCCCTCCACAATGCGCCCATTTGGCGCCCACTTTCCGCCGGTTTTCTTTAGTTGTCATTGTCAAGGCTGAGAGAAGAACGAAGAACTACCTGTGGTTGGTTGTACGGTTGATAAGCAATTTTCACTGTTAGCCTGCTGTCCGTTATGGGTGACAATGTTGGACAAGTTTTTGTTTTGTTTTTAAGTCTGATAAAATTAATGTTATTATTCAACGAAAAATTTCCTCTTCTTCTATAAAACTGTCTGAAACTTCGGTACTATAACGCTAGATGGTGAGGTTAAATTATTTTTTATCAACTAAGCCAGCTCCGGCAGGCCCATAGCCATCGGTTGATTAAAGTCCTCTCTATTTGGCCCGCTCTGCGCCAAACCAGCTGCAGTGTTGTCATTGTGTCCATTGACAGTTATTTTTCGGCAACTCTGGCGCCTTTAAGTGGCACAAGAATACCAGTCCCAGCGCGCATAGGCAGACGGCGCAGCTAGTACAAATGCCTCTCTTTGAAGTGCTCTAAAATACCAAAATCCTTTGGCTTAAATCAATTGCGGACAATTCAATAGAAGAGCTTTTTGGCCATACTCCTCCCTCCCATACAATATCGCATTTTTCTGCTTTAAGGCCTGTATCCAGCACTGCGGAATATTCCTGCCAGAAATTTGCGATTTGTTTCTTGTGTGTGTAGAACATAACTTAAACAGGGACCATGACCTAAAACGTGCAGGGTCACTCTGATCAGTCAGTCGGAAATGAATATTTATATGCGTAAATTATAATAAAACATAGATGTTAATCCTTCAAAGAGTCAACACGATCGCTATGAGACCCAAAAAGTGGCTTGAGTCCCTAATCCGAGTACATGTGCCCTCAAGAAACTGCAGTCTTCTATGTGGGGTCCCTGGCATGTGAGGTGTACAACTATACACCGCGATACGGACGCTTTGCCATTATTCGCCCAAATCAATATGCACACCAGCAGGTATCATGACCAACGAGTGCACCGCTAAAATCATTTTTTCTCTGATCTGGAGGCAAACGGATTAAGAAGGCGTCTTAACTGACGACATCTCTCCGACTTTTGTGTTTATGGAAAGCATCCCTCTGGCGGCCTCATTAATTTGACATTAGTGTCCCCTTGGCACCATCCCCCACCAATCTTACCACACTGCTGGTTCCTCAGCCAGAAGACAGCTCATAACAAAATTAAATTTAGTCAATTGGGAAAGACGGTCAAGCCCGACTATGACATTCTCTGTACCTGGAGTTGGAGCTGAATGCAGTGCTGCTGCTGATCTCAACTCTAAGTTTCTCTTTCGCTCTCTCTCTCCTTGACTTTTAAATTGCGGAGGCGGTAGGGGGCGTGGCAAAAATTGAAAATAAACTTGATCTGCCTTCAATAAGAAGCATTTGTCCCATACATGTCAAACCTCCATCTCTTACCATCTTAAGATCTGTTTGTTCATACGGACGGACGGGCAGACGGATGAAGAGACGGACATGGCTATATCGACTCGGCTGTTCATGCTGATCAACAAAATATCGCTCACTTATTTCAATACTGGCATAACTCAAAATAATCCATTTTGAGAAAAAGACGTTTGAAGTTCTCAATGGATTTAACCTAGGAAACAAATTTTCTTTTAGTTTTCTGTTAATCAAGAAAAATATTATAAAATAATGCTTATTAATATAGGTATACACGACCCCCAGTTGAGTTACGGAATTGTTGAGTTGTTGAATTTTCAATACGTTCAATTGTGAACAACCCTTTTTGTCGGCATGCCTGTTGAATTTTTTTTATAAATTTAATAAAAATTATGCTTATTAAACGGCCAAGTAAAGCATTAAAAATCAACTGACCATCCTTAATATATATATAGCAAAACATGTGTGTTGTACATCAATTTGTATGTTTAAGAAGTAAAATGCCAAAACTGGTAGCAAAATTTGGTACAATACATTGGTGTAACGCAGATAAATCTTTCGGGGAAGCCACCAATAAACCAATTTTTGGTTAAAGCATTTATGACATCAGACCGTGTTGCGATAATAAATTTAAACTGCAATAATCTTAAAATTCTGGATTAAAAAAAAAGAAAAAAAAATATATGCCCAAACTGGGACGTGAACCTAGGTCTTGCCTTTTTACCTTTCGAACTTAGGTCTTAGCCTCTACGCCAGTGTCCGGCAAAACACACATGCTGATTTTGCCTTTGCATGTGTGCGTTCAGACACGCGAGAGCGCTCTCAGTTAGCACATGTTTGTTAGTGCAAAAGAGAGCAGTGTACCCTTGTATAGTGTCTGTGTATCGACGCCGCTGCTACAGAGGATGGACGTCGCTACACGGACACTGCTCTAAGCCATTATCGACCAGTTCAAGTAAGCAGCTAAGTGTGCTACATGAAATCAGGCACAAAATGGGCAACACTTTTTATAGTGTTTTGGCAACACTAGAAGTTCTCATTTCAACCAGAGAAATAGTGCTCAGTTAGTAAGGGGGCAGGGCTGCTTAATTGTGGAATTTCTGGCTAGTGTATTTTGTTTTTGTAAAACTGTCAAAATTTTTTCAACTCAACAATTCTGTAACTTAACTGGGGGTCGTGAATACCTATAATAAAACTTGAAAATATGATTTTTTATGTATACCCTTGAAGAGGGTATATTGAAATTGTCCACATGTTTGTAACGCACAGAAGGAAGCATCTCCGACCACACAAAGAATATATATTCTTGATCAGCTTGACGAGCTGAGTTGATTTAGCCAAGTCCGTCTGCCCGTCCGTCTGTCTGTTTCTATGCTATCTCCTCCGTCAGGTTTAAAGCTATCTTAACCAATCTTTGCACGAAATTTTTTGGTACAAATACGCTGCACATTTGTCGGAACCGGCCGGATCGGATGACTATAGCATATAGCTGCCATAGGAACGATCGGATGAAAAACTAGTTTTAGAGAGAAAAACTTTTTGTTTATAATGCTATCGCTCCCAACGCTAGTATTTATAAGTTTTTATCGATTTCACATATTTAACCAAAACTTGTCGAAATTGGACAACTATATAGTATAGCTCCCATACAAAAGATAGGTCTGAAAAAGTCTTTGTGAGGAAAACTTTTTTGCTTTTAATGCTATCGCTTCCAAAATTTTAAAAATTTTACTGATCAATACTACATGCTACTACACAAATCTGGCAAGTTTAATCCAAATCGGATGACTATAGCACATAGCTGTCATAGAAACGATCGGTCGAAAAAATTGTTTTAGTGAGAAAAACTTTTTTTTTTGTAACACCTTACACTTTTCAGCTATGAATATATTGATGAAATTATTGTATAGCTGCCATATAACAAACTAGCACGCATATCTCAAGCTCCAAGGGTATATAAACTTCGGTCGAGCCGAAGTTAGCTTCTCTTTATTTTTATACCTGTTACTCGTAGAGTAAAAAGGGTATACTAAAGTCGTGCAAACGTATGTAACAGGCAGATGGAATCATTTCCGACCATATAAAGTATATATATTCTTGATCAGCATCAACAGCCCGTCCGTCTGTATGAACACCTAGATCTCAGAGCTGGTAAGAGATAGAGGTTTGACATGTATGGGACAAATGCTTCTTTTATCTGCACGCAGATCAAGTTTATTTCAAATTTTGGCCACGCCCCCTCCTGCCCCCGCAATTTGGAAAAAACGTTATATCTCCTACAGTTTTGAAGATAGACGGGTTGTACCTTTTAGAGATAGTTAGTAATTAGCAAATTGAATCAAGAAATGATAAAGATCGGATCAGCGGTTCTCAAGTTATGAGCAAAAAAGTTAACCAAGCAACCCCCCCCCCCTCACACCCTAAAAAATGTTGCATACTTTTTGGATGGTCACCCTAGGGAACGTAGGAACACTGTTAAGCATGTTTTCTCATGAGTAACGGGTATATCGACGTCGGTTAGAGCCGACTTTAACTTACGCTCTCGTTTTTAACTGAAATCCGAAGTATATTTGTTCAATATCGACTGCAGGACAACTGAGATATGACGTTCTTACATTAACATGAAAATTAACTTGCAAAATAATATTGCGACATATTCTCCTATCACAGGGCGAGTAAAAGAGATATCAGTACGAAAATTTTAGCATACAATAGAACGCAATACAGCGAATATTCTGCATCATTAAGTCAAAAATCGTGTTTTTTCAGTTATGCCAGTATTGAAGTAAGTGAGCGATATATACTTAATAGGGTCGGAAATGATTTCTTCTCATGACATTTGCATGACATTAGTATACCCTCTTTATTTTCCGTGATGCTGGATACCAGGCCTTAGGCAGAACACGATTTTTATACGATGGAGTCACCCGATTTTGGTGAAACTTTGTAAAACTGTTTGATAGCATATCAAATTAATAATTGCCAATTTGATGACGAACTAGTTTTACGTCCCGATCGTTCCTATGGGAGATATACCATATAGTCGTCCGATTTTTATAATTCTTTGTAGAATTTTGTGAGAGCATATCATCTTAATAATTACTAAGTTAGATGAGGCTGCCTTTAAAAACCAAAAAGTTTTTCTCACAAAAACTAGTTTCCGACCGAGCGTTCATATGCTAAGCAGCTATATGCTATAGTCATCCGATCAGGCCGGCTACAACAAACAAAAGTTTGTAAAGATAGCTTTAAAACTGTCGGAGTAGATATCAAAAAATATGCGAGTTACACTTGATATTGTTACATTAAAATGAAAAACTCAAAATGGCGGAAACAAACGCTTGTGATGGCATCACCGAACTCGATAGAACCTACAACTTGGAATCAATAAAAGAAACAAGTTTATTTCCAATTTGCTGAGTTTTAAGGTGCTTATAAATATTATCAGGCATGTTCTCAATTCCACTACTTATTAAAAAGAAAATCGAAGGCAATTCCTCTTCGGTTTTGTTTTTGTGTTCTCAATTTCGAATGAAATTGCTCTCTTTTTACTTCTCGCAATCCACTGGACCAAGCGGGAATGGCACTAGATACACAAGAATGAATCCACATTTCTAAGCGAAACGATCGAAAATGGAACAGTCGGATGAGAGAGGCTGACTTTTAGGTTTCACTTTTCGGTTTGGCTGCACAATGCCCCATTCTGGACACATTAAACAAATAACATCTTTATAAATCAATTAAAGACTAGAATGCCAATTTAATTTCACTAACAATTTCTAAATTGTTCAAAGAATTAAAAAATAAACTTTATAGCAACTGTAAGAGTGTATAATTTGGCGATTACTTTTCATTCCACGAAAAACTCTTTCGTTTTGGTGTTGCCAGAAGATGAATCAATTCCACTTTTGAAAGGTTGCCGTGGAAGAGGAATTGAGAACATGCCTGTATATAAAATGTTTCAGTAAAGTATAAAAATCGCGGTATTGAAATCTTTGCAGTTCAACTATTCAAGATCACAAAAAAGTAGCTGTTCTGGGAAACAAGACACTGCCGGCTAAAGTTTTAGTCGCTTTAATTTTGTGCCCGATACAACATTTACCATAATGACTATAAAAGCTAGAACAACCAAATTTTGTATGTAGACTCCTATTGTCAAATTAAGTTTGTTGCTCAAGCTCGTCAATCTACCTCCAACCCAATTCAAATTGAACTTCCATTCGAATGGAAAAAATAACAAACAGTCGAAGTGATGTAAATCTCTGTATCTACAAAGATATGTTTCTGGATACTTAAAGTGGCTGCTTATTCAACAAAATATAATTGTTTTTCTTTTAATACCATGTGAACGAAACCGGCCCGGTCCTTCTTAAAATGTGCCTGCCACTTCAGCCGATTCCGAGCGTATGTTCAATAAACTATCATTCTCTACTAAAAGCAAATACCATTTACTACCATTTAGCAGAAAATTCGGATTACTGACTTGCAATTGAATGATGAATCTCTGCTAAATGGCTTCATAGAACTGAAAAACAACTCCCACAAATAATCCTCAATCAATACTCAATTTCATTTTAATGATTAGACAAAGAAAGCCAGACCTTGCATCGGTAACTTGTAATACTTTTTGTTTAATTCCCTTTCAAAACAAACAAAATAATTCTCAAATGAACCATCGGCAATCGCATAATCATAAAGCACAACTTGTATGTTGGCTTTGGTTAAGCCAATACTATATCAAGTTGACTTTTTAAACTGCAATAAAAATTTGAAATGGAAATCTGAATTTGAGTCCTGATTTTCGGGTATAACAGGCTGTATCTTTGCCTGCGGTCGTGACAAAAATTCCAAAAAACTGCCATAGTTAGTGCATATTTATTTATTTATTTATTTATTTATTTATTTATTTGGTTAACAATGATCTGCTAACTTAAAACAATTGGCAATAGTAATACAAAGTTGTTTAGAGTAATAGGTTAGAGGTTAGATACTTCAAGGTGTTCATAAATTTCACTTAAAATAACATTAAAAGATTTTTCAAACGAAAAGATAAAAGAAAGGGAATTATAATTAGAGCATAAGACACGAAAAGGTTCATGAAGGGCATAGTTGGACCTGCAGAGTGGCAAACGTAGTGGCCGGAATGTACGGGTGAACCTTGAGGGTACTGTAAATTCTATAGAAGTGAGGAGCGATTGAGAGTCTACCAATCCGAGAAGAAGTTTGTGGACGAATAGGACACCATTGCATATTCTGCGGTGATGCATAGATTGAAGATCAATTAGTTTTAACCTCGATCGGTACGACGGTAAATGCCTATTGGGGTCCCAATGCAGATTGCGAAGAGCGAAAATTAGAAATTGTTTCTGGACAGATTCGATTAGCGATTGCTGCTCTTTGTACTGTGGGCCCCATACACTAGAGCAGTATTCCAAAATAGGGCGTACTAAGGATATGTACAATGATTTAGTTGTGTAAGGGTCATCAAACTCTTTGGACCAACGCTTAATAAATGCCAGAACACCTTTGGCTTTATTTACTGTAGCTGCGATATGGCTGTTGAAACACAATTTCTGGTCAAATAGTATACCAAGATCGTTTACCTGTGTAATACGGTCCAGGGTATGATTCCCTATAGAATAGGAGACAACGTGAGGTGAGCTGCGGGAAAAAGTCATCATTTGGCATTTGGAATGGTTCAAGAAAAGAAGATTATTTGAACACCAGTTCTCCAGTTCATTAAGGTCTAGTTGAAGGCGCGTGTGCAAGAACCAATCGGCGTATGGTAGACAGATTTTAACGTCATCTGCATACATAAATACAGTTGAGTACGATATGACTTGTGGGAGGTCATTTACAAAAAGGACAAAAAGCAACGGGCCTAGGTGACTGCCCTGTGGGACACCTGACGTCACGTTCACAACTGTTGAAAATACATTGTTAAATAATACCCGTTGTGTACGATTTGATAAATAAGCCGAGATCCAGTTCAATAAGTTTGGTGGAAAACCCAAAAGTGACAATTTGTGCAGAAGAAGAGCATGATTAACTGAATCGAAGGCCTTGCTAAAATCAGTAAAGACGACATCAGTTTGTGACCGGCACTGAAAACTGCGATTTATCAGTGATGAAAACTCAAGAAGATTTGTCATCGTCGATCGACGTTTAACAAAACCATGTTGAGAAGGAGATATGAGGTTGCTACATAGGTGCTGCAGTTGGAAGGTGATCAACTGCTCAAGCAGTTTTGGGATAGCAGAAAGCTTAGCAATGCCTCGATAATTCTCGACATTCAAACGAGATCCTTTTTTATGAAGTGGAATAATATAAGATTCATTCCAAATCTGTGGGAGACAAGACTGTTTCAAAGATAGATTAAATAGATAGGTAATGGGTGAGCACAAAGCTCCAGCACAGTACTTCATAATACAACTTGGGACGTTGTCAGGACCAGCAGAGAAAGAGATATCAATCGAGGACAAACTTTGCAAAACGTCACATTCATTAAAATAGGAAAGAAAATATATTCGCCGAGGTAAGATAAGGATATGGAGAAGAAGAACAGTTGTAGGATTGTGCTGAGTAAGTCGTTTGAAAGAATGAGGCAAAAGAAGGGGGGGATCATTCCGAAATTAACCGATGTGAGAGAACAGCATAGCAGGTTAATGGTAAGAAATTCAGAACGAGCTGAAGAGTAAAGCGCAAAGTCTATTGACGAACCTGTTTTCTTATATTTTTTGAAAAGTCTAGATTTCTTGTTTGTTGTTTGTTGTTTGTATGTTGAACTATATGATGATATGGCACCAATAAATGTCCGACCAATAGAATGGCTTGTAGCAAATGGTTTAGTTTGACAAAATTGCTATAAATCAAGTAAAATTTGACTTTGAAGGCCAATTTCGACACCATTGGCAATAGTTATATGGCGTGTTTGATTTTAGAGGGTATATAAAATTAGCAATTATTGCTTAGTGTGGCCTACAAAAATTCTGGAACGGCAAAAAGTCGGAAACGGAAACTAAGATATGGTTTGGAGTACCATCTCGTAATCAGCATGAGTAGGCACACAGGAATTAGTTAAAGATGCTCGGAATACTTTTCACTGTAGAACAGTGTATCCTAGGCTAGTATTCATTTAACTTCTTCGACTGAACACACTTTCGTGTGTCTTGACATGTTTCTCATAATTTTAAATTTATCTTTTTTAATGGGCCTGCTTTTTAATTTAAAATTCATTTGAATAAATGAGGCTGCACACTTGCATATCTTCACAGTTTTTATACTCTGTACCACAGGTACACAGAGTATATTATGTTTGTGCAAAAGTATGCAACAGGGAGACACTACGCCCCCTCCGGGAGGGGGCGTGACAAAAATTGTCCGTCTGTACGTCCGTATGATCAAAGAGATCTCATAGATGGTAATAGATACAGTTTCGACACTTTTTATACTAGCAGGCAGATCAAGTTTATTTTCAATTTTATTTATTTTTTACTATCAAGCGAATGCTGGCATTAACAATTCCAAATATTATTTCATTGTCATTTCTTACTAAACAATCAGCAACTAATATGCAAATAAAAGACAGAAAAAAGTGGCGCGCTTTGGCTGATAAGGCGAGAGAGCAACGGGAATGGCAATGGCATCATCATCGATAGATAATTAGCTCGGTGATAATGGGAGATTCTGTGACTGCCCCAGCAGCGACTCCGGCAAGTTCAAATTCCAACGTGGGTGGAATTAAACCCAAGCACTAGAGACAGACGCCAGTGTCAGCCAACTAAGGAGACTCATCCTTTTAATGATGAGACCATGAACGTATATCAAGTATACGACAGGCTGACGCACAGGCACCAGGCCATAAGTACCAAGGCCAAGGAATAACTTGAACGTGTTTTTTGTTTATTTGTTTGTTTTACTAACTAAAGTCAAGGGATGGGTGCACTCAGGGCCAAAAGAGAACATAAATATTGGCAGGATCAAAAAATGCTCATATAATAAATCCAACATACCAAAAAAACTTAGCTTCGATTTCAAGTAGTACTCTTGAACTTTATAATTCGGTTCAGTCTCAGACAAGATCTTGAGACTAAATTATCATGAACGACACTATTACAAAAGCAGTTTTAATTTGAAAAACAACTATGTCATTGATGGCTTTCCTCTACTCTTAGCACTTTGCCAGCACTTACGTATATATAGAATTGTGCAAAATATTTTGCAATTAATTTGAATAATTAATATGCACACACACACACTCACACACAAATACACTGACACACCTTCAGTCGTGCCCCATTTCGCTTGACGCTTTTCTTTACGATTTTCAATATTTTCTTTTTACGTATTTTTTGTGCTACTGACAAGTTGCCCGTTGTGGCAGCATCGTCTTTCGCGTCGCTTTCCACATCCACGTTGCGGCGATTTTGGCGTGAAGTTCAGCGAAAATTTCGCACGTTTGCACTTTGTCTTGTTCACGACGCGACTGAAACAAGAGCAAAAGCAAATCCACAAAAAACCCCGAGCAGAACCCAAGCATCGTGTCAGCTGAACTCGAAATCAACTCGGGAATAGGAAAAGCAAACCAGTTCCGCTGGCTCAGTCTGAGAAGAGAGCGTCTTGCTGGTGGGCCCGCACGCCTTTGGCATTTGTTGTGCTCTTGACGCGTTTCCTTAATTGTATTTTGGATTTTCTTCTGTTTATTTATTTATATTTTGTTTCTAGATTTGGGTTGAGGCATTTTAGTAATTCGGAGATGTTTATATCAGCCGCAATAAAAAGCCGCTACAATAGCTTTCGCACAGGTGTTTGAAGCTTTGAAGTTGTAATGAAGAGAGACATGAAAAGCTTTTTTAAGAGAAAACGCTTTCAGGGTTGCCAAATTGCCTAAATATATATGAGACTTGCCAGCATTACACTATAGAAAATTTTGTTGTTAGGCTTTCCTTTTCCAAAAGATTTCACAACTGCAAATTGTTGGTCTCATTAGTTCACAGAGACATCAGTCTTACCACGAATTTTAATTTAACAGAGGTCTGTTACATAAGCAGCTGCTAAACTCAGCTTATGCTAACTAATGGCAGTTCAATGTGTTCTGCTAAAATTTGCAATTGCCAAATATCAATAAAAACACAAAGTCTTGTCAAATATTTTGTAGTATGCACTATGTGTTAATATGTACCTTTGATATGTAGAAAATAATCAGGGCGTCCTTGTACTTGAGGGTATTTGGATTCATCTTATAAAAAAAAAATTGTGAAAAGAATTAATATTTTCAAAGCCCTTCCAAATTTGGCTTAGCTATGTAAAGGCACTTTTCTATCTACTGTGTATACATCAGCAATCTGCGGCAGCAACGCTTCGCGAAGTCGACACACCGACAGAATACGAGCTTATACTGCTCTCTTTTGCAACAACAAAGAAATGCTTAATGAGCGAGCTCTCAAGTAGATAAACCAGCGATGGCCAGCGAGAGCGAGGCCAAAAAGTGAGAGTGTTTTAGTGTGCGTAAACAAAGCTCCGTGAAATTGCTTCGACCTAATCGCTTCGAACTCCGTCGAGTGAATGACGCTTTCTTGGTCTCTCGGTGTCAGCTTCGGCAAGTGTTCGGGCCATGTACCTGTAAATAGCGAAATGTTTTCGCCACCGGGATGGAACCAGTGGCCATCGCTGAGCTAAGCACACACACGCAACGGCTAAATGAGCATGTGTGTTTTGCCCGCCCAAAATTGTAGAGCCGTCACGCATTTGAAAGATAATTAAAAGAAAGAGCAGCACGAAAAGTTTATACCTTCCTGCAGAAGATATGCATATACATTTATGGGAAAGCATTAATCTGGAAAACGCTTTAGAGAATTATTTACAATACAATAACACGAAAAACAAGTGAGAAAGTAGGTCAAGCCCGACTATAACATACTCTGTACCTGGAGTAGAAGCTGAATGCAGAGCTGTTGCTGCGCTCATCTTTAGGTTTCTCTTTCGCTCTCTCTATCTCGCTCTCTCTCTCTTTGTTGAGAACCGCTCAATCGATCTTCAGCATTTCTTCAGCAAATCAATACATAACGCTAATAACTATTTCTTGAAGAGATTGGAGTTATGACGATTTTTTTAAACAAAATGGAAATTAAATTTGATCTGCCTGCAAGAATAAAAAGCATTTGTCCCATACATGTCAAACCTATATCTTACCATCTCTGAGATCTGTTTGGCGTATGGCTGACATTTCAAGTATAAGCTCTGATATTGCTGTGCGCATCGGGCAGTACGATGTTTACCGTCAGCCGACTGCCGGATGGTCATCCGAAAATGTGCTGGCCGATGGCTGTTCTGAAATAGCCTGGCGGATGGTTGGCATTTCATGTAAATTCTCTGGTATTGATGTGCCGATCGGCCTGTCCAATGGTTCCCCTTTATCTGAATGCCGGGTGGTAAGTGGTCTGGTCTGGCCGATGGAGGAAATGACCAGACGTATGTCCAAATGAATCGAATCTCACTCGACTTCAATGCTCTTATTTGTTATCATATATTTTTTTGTGATTTTCTGAAAGTTAATTATTTAAGAGCCTTTATTTTTCAAGAGCATATTTAAAGAGAAATTAACAGATGTGCTTTCATGTGGCTTTTGCTAGGTGAACGTTACAAAAGCTTTTCTCTACACTCGCAAAAATTACACATTCGCCACGAAATCGTTGTTTTTTGTAGTATACGTAGTTCGTTTCTTTTACGATATTCCTTGTAAACATTTTTGTTGCGTGTGTTTCCCCTCCCACTTTTGTAAATTAAGGCGCGTAAACTGCATATTATGCTAGCACGTCACAGCGGAAAGGTAACCGGAAACGTTAAGCTTTTGCCAAATGTGGAAATGGCAACAGCGTAATCGTTTAGCCACTCCAAAAGCTTTTCCTTCACCGACCAAAAGCCAAAACAGAATAAAAACGCGTTCTGGAACGAAGCAGCTTCAAAAGGGGAAGCATAAAAGTGCTCTAGCAACACATGGCGCTTAGCCTGAAATATTGTGTTAAGGGGGATGGATGGGGTCAGTGTGCATGCTGCCTGGGGACTCAGCTTCTCCATTTGACAACAAAAGCGCCGCACGTAATATAATAAAGAGATTTTCCACAGCATACAAAGCGGGGCTTCGGCTTCATACACGTTGCATGTGTGCTTGTCCTGGTGCTGAACTGGCTATGACTGACTGGGATCCACTGCCTTGTCCAGGGGTAAGCTACGCATTGTACACACTTTCGAATAGAAATCGTTTTTAGCTGAACAAAAAAATAATTGGTCTTGCATTTGATATTTGTTTGCTGCCATCCAGGACTGGGCTAGCCTCCCTGCGTCTGAATAATACAACTGTTCTCCTAGTCTGTTGCTGGTAATCAACAGTTTGCTGGCACGCGCCAGAGAGAAGGAGGTACGTGGGGCGGTGGGACAGACAAAATGAAAGGCATTTTGCAATTAGCTGCCATCACGTATGTATGTGTGTGTGTATGTGAGAGGGACATACGTGCATATGTCAGCTGGCATGTTGTGTTAATGTTACAGGATGGACTGAATAATTACTCTCACAATATATGATTATGACCCAATGCATTGAACGCAATTCCGGATTCACCTTTGCTGGCTAATTTGTGGGAGAGCTAGAGTAATTATTTGCGACATAAACATGTGAAACAATGGTGCAAATATACAAAGAGATCACAGGATATATTGACTACATATTATGCAGTCATAGAAACGGACAGATTGCAAAAATTTGTAAGAGCTATGTATTGATGAAAACGTAGAGCAATTGGGAAAATTTATGGCACAAACTTTTAGATTAAGTCCGCATTTACACGGTGAAGCAAACTTCATGAAGTTCTTCATGAAGGTTTTGTTTGTAGAGAAGAGGTGTGGGGGGGGGCAGTCGAACCAGGCAAAGCTTCATGGCCTAGCTGGGCATGCAGTTTTTCGATAGTTTCTCTTTGCCAGGGTTGAGTTTTTGGTTGATCGATAACCTGAGCTGATCGAATTAGCGCGGCAGTTTTGAAATTGTCTCACCGCAGTTCAAAAAATTTAAATTGAATTGCACTTCAAGCGCAGCCTCGAAGTCTGTGATTCCTAAAGTCCTTTTCGTGACTTCAACTACAGCCTTTATTAATTTTACTGCTATTTGACTCCATTTCAATATTGTTAAATTACAATAAAAACGTACGATAGCTTGCCAAAAAAGGGTTGCAGTGCGATAGTAATCGGAATGTACGAACAAAAGGAAAAACTTCATGATGCACACTTCATGGTGTAAATGCGAGCGCAGTTTTGAAGATGCTTCAAAACAAAATCGAAGAGAGCTTCATGAAGCAAACTTCACCGTGTAAACACGGACTTAGAGTAAAAAACCATATTCAATCCCCAATTACTTCAAGCTTCAATGAAAATTTTCAAAAGCTTTTAATCGAAATGGTTGTTAGTTTGAAGTAAGTCAAAGACTTTTCATACAAAGGTTTCGAGTTATTTGGGACCCAAGTTCCAAGATCACTTACTATGTAAAGCCGTTTAGCCTGTGCGTTGATGATTCAGTCAATGAGTTCTACAATTCTGGGCAGCCTTTCGCTGGGCATATTTAAAATCTTACGGATGTATTTGATAGTTTAAAGATACGTTTTATAAAGAGCCCTTGAAGTCCCAAGACTTCTTCATACTGGCTCCATCCCCAAGCTTGGGACTATTTAACCCGAAAAGTGTGGATGTTACTATAAATAAAAGAATTACTAATCCCATTAGTTCTACAAGACTTTCTTGTTTCGAACGACATCCGATTACCCATTCTAACTTACCCCATGTGAGATTAGTTTCGTTTTATACGAAATCGGACAACTATACCTTATAGTGGCCCGGGTGGGGCCCAGCGTGTAGTGCTCTGTCCTGTTGTGTGGGAGGACGTGGGTTCGATTCCGCCTCGGAACATTTAACAACAAGTTTTTATCTTTCTTTTAGATTTTTAGATTTTACACATTCGGTCACCTTCACCAGCTATTAATGCCAGCTGCACTGCACACTGGGCCAGCCGCCCGAGATTTTGGGTAAAAGTCTCAATTTTTTTTTTTGGAAATTGGACAACCTTTTCTCGAAATGGTTTTTGCGAGGCAGCCGTTCAAAGTTGATTTTTTCTAAAATCGATGTAAAAAATAATTAATTAATATTGGAAAAATGGAATGCAACAGCTGAAGCAGTTTGATTTTTTATTTTCGACTACGGACCAGATATCAATTAAAAAATATACAGAAGCTTTCATTCGTAAGCGTTTACATAATAACTGGAAAAAATCCTAAATATATTGGGGTTTTTTACTTTTGGCTACTTTCGGTTGAGAGTACCCCTTAGTACCCTTCGCGATTCCCTTGCAACATGGCAAAATGTTTTCTTTGAATATTGCACTATAGCTGTAGGTATGCGCTTTTGCGCGGTTTTGCTTTGAATTTTTATAAAATTGCATTTAAAATTATATTCCTGTTTGAAATCAATCTTGTTCTGTTATACAGCCACCCTAGATGTATGCTTTTTTTTCAACTTCGGAATATAACACACGCATTCTGATATAAAAGGCTTTGAAACGAAGCCAATTTGAATTTGTCAAAATGTGTAGCATTCTCTTTGACGCGCTGAAGGTAAAGTTTAATATTTTAAATAAATTAGATTTTTAATTAATTTATTTTTATTTTAATTCAGTTGTTTTAAGTATTGAATTTAAAGAGGAGGTAAAATAGATAGAAAAAACGGTTACAGTAGTCATATTGACTGAAAATCCTTGACAGGGTGGGCAGTCAAAGTCAAAAACTTCTTGGGTCAATATCTCACAAATCATTAAAGATATCAAGACAAATAAATTTTTTTTAGTTATGTGGTACTTATATATACTTCTATGCAAGAATTGGGTCAAATCCAATTACAATTTATTTTTCTATAATTATTTAACGTAAAAGTTGAAATATTTTCCGACTTTGATTTGGATTATGAATATCATATAAAGTTTTTTGTTGCTTTTTAAATTATGTCACTTAAGTTCAATCTTTTAAGATCATTTTGCCGAAAATCGCAGCTTTCTAGCTAGCCTGGTGTAGAAATGCCAGAGTTTTGGCCAAAAAATGAGATTTCTGGCCCACAGTGCACTGAGAAAAAAAGGCTAATTTTTGATAATCCGTTTGGACTGGATAGTTAACTATCCTTTTTTGGGATCCATTGGATCTTTTCGAACTCGATTTATTTTCGAAGAAAGGATATTAAAAGATCCATAGGATATTTGACAACTATCCATTTGAACTGTTGAAAAATATCCCCTTTTCTATATCCATTGGATCTTTTTGAAATATGCTTTTAATCTTTTTTTAAATACCCTTTTAATATACATTGGATTTTAAAGACATATCCCATGGATCTGTTAAAAATATCATTTCCAAATAAAAGACAGCAAAATAATTTGTATCAATTTATTAATAAAATACATATAATATATGTAAATGTAAAATTGGCTATACAGCTGCTCCAACGGGGCCAAGCCAAGCTTCTCTTAATCTCTTGGCGTGTGCTGAATCCGAACGGCAAAGTTTGAGAAGCTTTTTTACGGCTAGTTACTTCACACACAGAAAAAAAAGATCCCCGTGGAAAGGATATTCGAAATATTCCCTCTAAGATCCGGTTTTTTAAATAAATAAAAAAAATTTCTGCTCCTTTGGATGAAGAATAAATATCAATAAACTTTTATTTACATATCCTTTTTAAGCGGAAACGATCCAAAGGAGCTTAAAATAGGGTGTACTAAGATATTGTAGTATTGGTTGTAGTATCGAATTTTGTTATCGACAGGCGATAGCCCGATAGCAAGCAAGTCGAGTATGCCTGTTGGTGCGAAAGAGAAAGACATATTGCTTTCGAAGTCGTGAGCGCTGCGTCATTTGAAGTGAACAAATCGCAGACAGCACACGCGCTAATCCACAGACCGCAGCATATCCGGCAATTTCATTAAAACCTTGATAAGTGATATTAATAAATAATAAACGTTAATCCACGTTAATTTCACCAAGATTTGTCGCAATGGGATATATCGTATAGCTGCCATACAAAAGATAGGTCTGAAAAAAGCCCTTGCCATAGGAACGATCGGTCGAAAAAGTAGTTCTAGTGGGAAAAACTTTACTGTTTTCAAAATTCTCTCAAAATTGGATTAATATAACGTATAGGTGCCATATAAGCAACTGGCAGGCATATATCATGCTCCAAGGGTATATAAACTTCGGTCGAAGTTAGCTTGCCTCTATTTATTTTAATGTTGCACTGTCTTATTTATGAAAATAAATATAGCCAAGACCCAGTTAGACGTTCACGGAAACATTCGATTTTTACTCTCATTCCCTCCAATAAGGCACAGATTTGGCGAATTTTCGCGGCTCGCACATTAAATTCACATTTATTTCTACGAATACACCATACAAAAGAGACAGTCTCCAGCTTTTGCTTCAGCTGCAGACCCATAAAAAGGCGGCCCTAAGTGGCCTGCTTTTCTTGACGGCCTGGGTTGGGCCTGAGTTTGAGTCCGGGCTGCCTAATGCGGCAATTGTTAAACCAAATGCAAATAGACGTTGCAGTTGCAGTCTCCGAAGTCGGCAGGCCGCGTGCCATGCATAAATCACTCTACTGGCTGCTGCTCCTTTGGCTCTATCCCCAGCCCCTCCTGCGCCTCCAACTCGACCATGTACGCCTCCTTGTCGACAGTTAGTTTCGTAACGCTCTGGAGGGTTTTTATGGTTTGCATATACAGTTTTTTGGCCAATTCCTTGTCCTGGCCAGCCTCCGAGGTTGGAGCAATTTCGCAGTCACTGCAAGCACCAAAAAACGGTTAAAGTAAAAACGTTTCAAAAAAAGGAAACAAAGTGGCGCTAATGCGGAAACTCACTTGAAATACTCGCCGGTTACTTGCTTCAGCTGGGGATCCGTTGCCAGACGTATGGCACACTGAGCCCCCTCGTAGGCATTCTTCATGAACAGCCACATCCAGGGATAGGTGATCACTTTGACGCAAATGGCCGACATAAGCGGCGAGCTGTAAAAGGAAATAAACCAAAAGTTACATAATTGAATTTCCATTGTAATTATAAACAAAAAAGAAAATAACGACCAAAAGACACGTGCCCGAAGAGACGACGGACGACGACAATGACGGCACTTGTTTACAAAGTTGCGAAATTCGCCAGCTCATCACAAAAGGCAAAATTATCAAGTAAAAGAAGGTGGAAGTCGAATTTCGTACACACTTCCGCTGTTAAACATGAGGCACATAAATAGTAATAAGAAAGCCTACTCGTCCATATTTACCGCAGAAATAATTGCCATCCATGAAGCTATAAACATAATAAAATCAAAAAAAGAATATTTATCATATGCTCCGAAATCGATTCAAAACATCGAAAATTGCAGCTACTACCCAAGAACCATCAGAACACTACAAACAAGACACCAAAACAAAATCAAACTAATGTGGATCCCAAGCCACATCAACATAAGGCGCAATGACTTTGCAGACGTAAGCGCTAAGTACCAACATAGCATAGCATCGAAACTTTCACTCCCTATACCTAATCACACCAATTTAAACACTTCTACTTCAAAACACACTCTCTATATACAAATAACTAATCTTCTTTGGTTCACTGACTGATTCACTGATTCACTGATTCACTGATTGGCAATCATCGCACAGCCCAAACGGTAAGAGATAGAGGGCTGTAATTTTCACAGAAGTTTCTGTTGGTGGTGAAAGTGCGTACTAAGACGGGGTTTTGGAAAATTCCACCCGGAAAAGTCGGAAAAGCGTCGGAAAAGTTTGTATGGGAAAAATGTTATTTTTCATCCGATTGACTTGAAACTTGGTTTGTAAGCTTAGTACGCGAAATAATTCGACACGTGGAAAATTCTGCATGAAAACAACTATTTTTCATCCTATTGGCTTGAAATTCGGTTTGAAAGGAAAGTAGGTGAAATGAATTGAAATGTAATTTTCCGAAGTTGGAAAATTTGCCCCAACGGTCGGAAAATTCCCGGAAAATTCTGCATGAAAATAACTATTTTTCATCCGATTGGCTTGAAATTCGGTTTGTAAGGACAAAATACGAAATAATTTGAAATGTGATTTTTCAATGTCGGAAAATCCGCCCACGAGGAAAATGGCTGGAAAACTCTGCATGAAAAAAACTATTTTTCATCCGATTGGCTTGAAATTCGGTTTGAAAGGAAAGTAGGTGAAATAATTTGAAATGTGATTTTTCGAAGTTGGAAAATTTGACCCAACGGTCGGAAAATTCCCGGAAAATTCCGCATGAAAAAACTATTTTTCATCCGATTGGCTTGAAACTCGGTTTGTAAGGACAAAATTCGAAATAAATTGAAATGTGATTTTTCAATTTCGGAAAATCCGCCCACGAGGAAAATGGTCGGAAAATTCTGCATGCAAAAAACTATTTTTCGTCCGATTGGCTTGAAATTCGGTTTGAAAGGACAGAATACGGAATAGTTTGTAATGTGATATTCCGAAGTTGGAAAATTTGACCCAACGGTCGGAAAATTCCCGGAAAATTTTGCATGAAAAAACTATTTTTCATCCGATTGGCTTGAAACTCGGTTTATAAGTACAAAATACGAAATGTTTTGAAATGTGATTTTTTAATGTCGGAAAATCCGCCCACACGGAAAATAGTCGGAAAATTCTGCATGCAAAAAACTATTTTTCAGCCGATTGTCTTGAAACTCGGTTTGAAAGGTCAAAATCGGAATTAATTTTTGTTTTTATTTTCCGATGTTGGAAATACCGCCGGGAAGCCCACTGGGATGTGGGTGGAAAGTGGGTGGTAAGTGGATGTAAAGTGTGTGGAATGTAGCGGGAATTGGGAGCGATGTGGGTGGGATGTGGGAGGGATGTGGGAGGGATGTGGGCGGGAAATGGGCGGGAAGCGGGTGGTATGTGGGCGGGAAGTGGGTGGGATGTGGGCGGGAAATGGGCGGGAAGTGGGCGGGATGTGGGCGGGAAGTGGACAGGAAGAGGGCGGGAAGTGGGTGGAATGTGGGCGGGAAGTGGGTGGGTTGTGGGTGGGATGTGGGCTGGAAGTAGACGGGAAGAGGTAGGGAAGTGGACGGAAAGTGTGTGGGATGTGGACTTGAAGTGAGTGTGCGTTGGTTCTATACTGTTGAAGGCGCAGCGAAGCGCGACGGGATATTTGCTAGTCTATATATATAAAAAAGTTCAACCTGACTGACTGACTGACTGACTGACTGACTGACTGACTGGTGACCGTCGCACAGCCCAAACCATAAAAGATAGGAAGATGAGATTTTCACATTAGTTTTATCTGATGCTGAAAGTGAGTACTAAGAACGGATTTTGGAAAATTCTGTCGGCAAATGTGGAAAATTCGCGGAAAACGGTTGTATGAAACTTTTTTGTTTTTCATCCGATCAAGTTCAAAATCATTTTCAAAGATCTATATGAAAATTCGACAACAACTGCATACCAATCTTCCGGAAAATTCACCCCGCTGGGTGGAAAGTGGGTGGTCAAGGTTGTATGGGCGAAACTTTAGTTGCCAGCGATTAGCGCCAAACTTATTTTCAAAATTACACATAACAAAACATAAGTTGTAAGCATAGTACGCGAAATAGAGATGTTGGAAAATCCGCACAAGAAGAAATTGGCCGGAAAACTCTGAATCCAAAAAAGTTTTTATCATACGATTTTCTTAAAACTCGGTTTGTAAGTATAGAATACGAAATAGTTTAAAATATTATATTTCGAAGTTGGAAAATTTGACCTGACCGTCGAAAAATTCCCGGAAAATTCTGCATGAAAAAAACTATTTTCCATCCGATTGGCTTTAAACTCGGTTTGTAAGGACAAAATACGAAATAATTTGTAATGTGATTTTTCAATGTTGGAAAAGCCGCCCAAGAGGAAAATGGCCGGAAAATTCTGCATGCGAAAATTATTTTTCATACGATTGGCTTGAAACTCGGATTGTAAGGTCAACATGAGAATTTATTTGGTTTTTAATTTTCCGATGTTGGAACTATCGCCGGTGAAGTGAATGGGATGTGGGTGGTAAGTGGATGTAAAGTGAGTGAAATGTGGCAGGAAGGGGGAGGGATTTGGGTGGGATGCGGGAGGGATGTGGGTGGGATGTTAATGGGAAGTGGGCGTGAAGTGAACGGGAAGATGGCGGGAAGATGGCAGGAGGTGTGTGGTATGTGGGTGGAAGTGGGTGGAATGTGGGTGGGATGTAGGTGGAAAGTGGGGGGAAGTGGGATGTGGGTAAGTGGTGGGATGTAGGTGGGAAGTGGGTGGGTGGAATGTGGCGGTAAGTGGGAGGAATGTGGGTGGCAAGTGGGTGGAATGTGGGTGGGATGTGGGCGGATAGTGGGTGGGATGTGGGTGGGAAGTGGGTGGTATTGAAATGGGAGGTGGGTGGAATGTGGGTGGGATGTAAATGGTAAGTGATCGGGATTTGGGCGGGAAGTGTGCGGTATGTTGATGGCAAGTGGGTGGAATGTGGGTGGGATGTAGGTGCGAAGTGGGCGAGTGGGTGGGATGTGGGCGGGAAGTGGGTGGGATGTGGGTGGGAAGTTGGTGGGATGGATATGGGAAGTGGATGAGATGTGGGCGGAAAGTGGGAGGGATGTGGGTGGGATGTAAATGGTAAGTGATCATTTGGGCGGAAAAGGGCGGGAAGTGTGCGGTATGTTGGTGGCAGTGTGTGGGATGTTGGTGCGAAATGGGCGGAAAGTTGGGATGTGGGCGGAAGTGGGTGGGATGGAAATGGGAAGTGGATGGGATGTGGGTGGAATGTGGGTGGGAAGTGGGCGGAAAGTGGGTGCGAAGTGGGCGGAGAGTGGGTGGAATGTGGGCCTGAAGTGGGTGGTAAGTGGGTGTGCGTTGGTTATATACTGTTGAAGGCGCAGCGAAGCGTGACGGGTTATTTGCTAGTAATATATATATACCATAGATAAACATCACTATAGAATAAGTTAAAAGCCCTAGGAGCCATGCTTTTCCTTTTGTAACTTTAAGCTAGTTATGTTAAATAAATAAAAAAAAATAGAGGCAAGCTAACTTCGGCTCGACCGAAGTTTATATACCCTTGGAGCTTGATATTTGCCTGTCAGTTAGTTAAATGGCAGCTATACAATATATACATTCAAAAAACAAAAAAGGTTTTCTCACTAAGATTTTTTTCAGACTTATCTTTTGTATGGGAGCTATACTATATAGTTGTCCGATTTCGACAAATCTTGGGGAAATTATGTGAAATCATTGAAAACTTATAAATACGAGCGTTGGGAGCGATAGCACTGAAAACAAAAAAGTTTTTCTCACTAGAACTAGTTTTTCAACCGGTCGTTTCTATGGCAGCTACATGCTATGGTCATCCAAGCGATAGCATTGAAAACAAAAAAGTTTTTCATACTAAGACGTTTTTTCAAAACTATCTTTTGTACTGCAGCTATACTATATAGTTGTCTGATTTTCATAAAACTAAGTGAAATTATGTGAAAGCATAGAAAACTTTTAAATACGAGATTTGGGAACGATTGCGTTGAAGACAAAAAAGTTTTCCTCACTAGAACTACTTTTTCGACCGATCGTTTCCTTGGCAGCTATACGATATAGTCACCCGATCCGGCCGATTCCGACAAATGTGCAGCGTATTTGTACTAAACGACTTCGTGCAAAGCTTGGTTAAGATAGCTTTTAAACTGACAGGGAAGATAGCATAGAAACAGACGGACAGACGGACATGGCAATATCAACTCAGCTCGTCATGCTGATCAAGAATATATATATTTTATGTGCTCGGAGATGCTTCCTTCTATGCGTTACAAACATCTGAACAATTTTTAATATACCCTCTTCAAGTGTATAAAAAGTTGCGGTAAATGTTTCAATAACACAAAACAATATAAATATTCAAAAGGGCCTCAAGGCATACAATTTGGAATCCTTGTTTTATAGCTTACTAACCCGGACTAAGAATATCACTCACTCACTTAAAAGTCCACGTAAATGACAAGTCTCCAGCAGTTCCGCGAACTTCTTTAAAAAGTTTATATTCTTCGCTTGGCAAGCAACTTGAACAGTGCGTTTTTTTATTATTGACATTTTCAATTGTGGCGTCTGTGAACAAAACAATAAAAACCCGCATTTACATTTACCGTCCGTCACTTGATCCCAAGCAAACCTCCCAACAGTCCGTGGCCAATTTCGTCGACTGAGCCAAACGAGTTATATAAAATGGTTGAATTCAAAAGGTGGGCCGCCTCCCGTTGCTGATGCTCCTGACTTGCGCGCAATTTGCTTAGCTGCTGTTGTTCTTATTTTCCCTGCTGCTGCTCTCAGCGTTCGGTTACAATAGCGTCCAGCGACGAAGCAGGTTCACCGACACTTGAACATGATAAAACGATAAATAAATAATTAATGCGTTTAACTTTTCCATTTACGCTTTTTCCGTGACTTGAGCATTAACGGCTTTTCATTTTCATTCATTTCAGACCCTGAGTCTGCCCACCACAACCACCCCCGCCCAAACAAACACCTCCATCCGACACACTAAGTAAATGCACTCAGCTATCTGCCTGACCCCAGCCCGTTGTCTGTCTGAGTCCCCTATTTAGAGGGCTTGGCTTTTTTCCATTCAGAATTTTCCACCAGCTCTTGCGCCCTTTCACCCCCGCAATCATTTCGTTGGCTGCATTTTTTAAAGAGCGTAGAAAAGCTGCAAGGGATGCAAATGGGTTTTTAAAAAAATGTAAGCAGGGAACGCAGTTAGTGGGGTCTTCGACTACCCAGTACTGTGCTAATATTTTTTTACTTTAACTTTTTTAAAAGGAAACTAACTTTAAACCCAAGAATGTATGCTACAAAATAAAACAAAATGCTTGATTAACTCATTAACATAAAGATTTTATTCTAGAGCCTGTCTTTCAAAGACTAGCTGCTGAAATAATGACGCGGACACGGATCGGCGTCATGGCACGCTCTCAAAAGTTTTTCGATTTATACTTAACGATTATCAATTTATGTTCATTGTACACACAAAAACTGAGCAAGCGAAGGTGGAGGCCCCAGCCAGCAAACGGCCACGCCCAAGACCGCAGAGCAAGGCTCCAACAAGCTCTACTCCAAAGGGGAAAACGCCGGGAAAGGAGTCAGCCAGTGACGTGGCGAAACGGCATCTGACCGTAGCCCTCGTCGACAAAGACGACCCTTTCGGCAAAATGACCCTGGAACAGTGGAAGCTAGTGGAGGGGAAGCTGTTCGAGGAGATTTTTAAAAGGATGGACGACCCAGCAGCGCAACCTGTCACGTTCGACGGAGCAGGCTGGCTGTTTGGAGTCAAAATTCTTAGATGTAAGGACGACCTCACCCTCAAGTGGGTCACTAGCGTCGTTGCAGCCACGGGAAGCCCATGGGAGGGTGCCCAGCTGGAAGTAGTTGACAGAACATGCATTCCGTCAGTACCGAAGGCGAAAGTACTCTTCCCAAGGGTTGTACCAAAGGAGCAGGCGCTGAAACTATTAAGGTGGCAAAACCCAGACGTGCCAACAGCTGACTGGAAGGTACTGCATGTTGCTAAGCCCGACAAGAACGGGCAGCACATGGTCCTCCAGATCAACAAGGAGGCCGATGATTTGCACTACCCTAGATTCGGGAAGATGGCGTGGGGAGTAGGAAGCGTGCACCTACGACTCAAAAAGCGCCATCCCGAAGACAAGAACGAGCACACGCTAGAGGCTGGAGAGGTCGAGAAAGACCTGTGCATCGACGAGATGGTCGATAAAGCCAGCAGCCTCGATATCACGGAGGTAGTACAGTCTGCTGAGACCGAAAGGGATGAGGAATCAACCACAGTAGCTGACCCACCCGGTTTGGAGGACGATGAGGATGTGGACGCAACCATGGTAGTTGACCCATCTGGGCCGGGGGACGCCGACAACGACCATGCAGTTGAAGGTCCTCCAGGTCAACTTGCCTAAAAGCAAGCTCGTATCGGCGGAGCTCCTAATAACCCTGGAGGCAGGGCCCGCCGAAGTGGCCTTAGTTCAGGAACCTTGGATTGCGGCAGGGAACAAGGTCTCAGGGCTAAGGTCACAAAACTACAACGTTTTTTATCCCACCGCAGTAAGTAAGGCAAGGACGGCCATTCTGGTAAGAAAAGGCATCTATGCTTACCTTATGTCTAATTACAGCACGGATGACCTCACAGTTGTGGCCCTGGAAGGTCACGATGATGAGCCAATACTATTGGCATCCTGTTACATGGCACACGAGAGAGAGTCGCCACCGGCCGAGCTCGAACACCTAACGGCCGAGGCGAGCAAGAGAAAGCAACCAGTCGTCGTCGGAACGGACGCCAACGCACATCGCACCGTGTGGGGCAGCCCAGACATCAACGATAGAGGTGAGTCACTTTATCCTACAAACTAACCTTAAAATAGAAAACGTTGGAGATGTGCCCACATATGTGGGACCAACATCGGCCAATGTCCTAGACCTAAGTCTGACCTTAGGGAATAGTACAAAGGCATCAGAATGGAGAGCCCTTGATAGAAACTTTAACCACAACAGAAACGCCTATAGGAACCCCTGGATCACAGACTGGGTGAATTACCTTAGAACGGTAGAATCAAAACTACCAAAGCCAATGAGTATCTGCTCGGTAGGCGACATTGAGAGGTCCGTAGAGACGCTCACAGCCAACCTTACCAAAGCATACAAAACCTCATGCAAACTCACAGTTAGCAAAAGGAGAACCAGACCCCCCTGGTGGACCCAGCGCTGAAAGAGCAGAGGAAGGACGTGCAAGAATGCTTCAAACTCGCCAAACAAGCGGATGAGCAAATAATCTGGGAGGAATACAAGATTAGACTTCGCGTCTTCAAAAAGGAAGTACGGAAGGCAAAACAAAACTCGTGGAGAAACTTCTGCTCCAGCATAGAGAAGGTCTCCGAAACAGCTAGACTCAGGAAACTGCTTTCAAAGCATCCACCCATGCAGAGTCAGCTAAAAACGAACGACGGACACTGGACAGAAAGCAGCAGGGAAGCGACATGCGCTCTACTTGATGCGCACTTTCCAGGCTGCACTCCAGTCACTGAGGCAGATACGCCTCAAGACCTACACACGCAACAAGTCAACATCCCAGACAATATCATTACTCCAGAAAAGATCCGATGGGCGATCGACTCGTTCGCGAGTTATAAATCCCCAGGGCTAGATGGAATATTCCCAGCCATGCTAAAAACGATCAAATGCGCAATCGTCCCATGGCTACGATCCATTTTTATAGCATGCTTGAGGTGGAGCTATGTACCTGTGGCCTGGAGGACAGCACGCGTTGTATTCCTGCCCAAAGCAGGGAAATGCAGTCACGTGCAACCAAAAGACTACAGGCCCATTAGCCTCACATCATTCCTGCTCAAAACAATGGAGAAGCTACTGGACCTTCACATAAGAGAAGGCATGAACCTGACCTTAGAGGGGAACCAGCACGCCTACACGAAAGGGAAATCGGTGGAAACAGCGCTACACTCCCTAGTAGCCACCATCGAGAAGGCACTGTACCATCAGGAATTTGCCCTGGGAGCATTCCTTGACATTTCGGGTGCATTTAACAACGTCACTACAAAAGCAATTGGACTCCTGGAAATATAACCTGCTGATCTGCAGAAGAGTACAAGCCGAGTGGGGTACCACAACCATGACAAGAGAGGCACGAATTACTTAAAAAATTTCGCAGGAAAGCACCCAAGATAACCGCATATGCCGACGACATAAGCATAATTATTATGGGAAAATGTCCATCGACTGTCAGCTCAATCATGGACTCTACTCTCAAAGAGATACTAAAGTGGGCCACAGAAGCCGGACTAAGCATTAATGCGGAGAAGACGGACCTTATTCTCTTCACCAAGAGATACAAGGTACCGCAATGGTCTGGGACCAGAAGACTGGCGTACAGGGCTGGCTCAGGAAGCATTGCACCTTTTCACGGACAGCTCAAAGATGGCCTCTGGTGTCGGAGCCGCCGTGTACTTCAAGGAACCGGAACTGAAACTCTCCTACAAACTGGCAAACCACTGCACTATATTCCAGGCGGAAGTCTTCGCTATAAGGAAAGCAGCCGAATTGGCAGAATTACACGCACCAAACGATCAAATCAACATATACGTAGACAGCCAAGCGGCAATCAAAGCAATGCAGAGTCACGCCATCAACTCCAAAAATGTTCTGGCAAGCAGAGAAGCATTAGATTCCCTCAGCACCAGGGCATTGATGGAAACGAAATAGCGGACACTCTTGCAAAAGCCGGGGTCGCACTAAGCCGAGAAGCAACACTAAACATACCTATCTCCCTAAAGACGCTATACAAAAAAGAAGCAGAGGAAAAGTGGAAGAACACGACCGGCTGCAGAATCTCTAAAATTATGTGCAATAAGAGAGACAAAAAACTCACGCACTTTACGCTGCAGCTCCAAAGAAGAGACTGCAGACTGCTTATAGGCATATTAACTGGTCACTGCCTAGCAGCCGCTCACGCGATAAAGCTAGGCATCACGACAGCAGACACCTGCAGGAAATGCAAGGAACCTGGAGTAGCAGAAACTCTAGAACACCTCATCTGCAGCTGCCCAGCAATCGCCACGACAAGATTAAAACATCTGCACTCCCCAAGCTTCACTACTCTGGAAGAGGCAGCCAAGAGCTCCCCCAAACAACTACTGGCATTTGCCAAAACGTCAAGGATCCTACAGGACTTCTGAAGGAAATGGTACCATAAAGCACCCGGCCTCACTAAGGACCGTAAGGTCTATGTGTGGCCCCCCTACATGGGGCAAGCCGGAAATACCTACCTACCTACACACAAAAACATAAAGTTGGTAAATTCAACCCTTTCCGTTGGTTTCCGGTCAAAAGTTTTTCCATTTATAAAAAATGTCTGCATTCTTCATTATTGTGTATAAAAACAAAAGGCAAAACAAGGCTAAATTATTTTGAAATTCCGAAAAACAACGAACTGAACAAATTTACAGTTCTTATATTAAAAAATTTACTTACTCTGAGAAGATTCGAACTCGGGGACCTTGTACTGAGAACACGATTAGAGTCTTCTTAGATTTTATATTATCGATATTTCGATATTTTTCAATAAAAATCCTGTCTTTTGAGGTAATTGTTGCGTCATTTGACGCGTTATAAGAACTATAATCTAACTGCTCTTAAAAAATATGGATTTAATAAATATTAATCAAATTAACAAAAGTTACTAATTTTTTATTTAAGGGTAATGGCATCGCAGGTGAATGCAAAACTATAGATTTGCTGAAAATCCTGTTTCACTTTATCCTTACAAATATTATACTATTCTTCAATCACTTCTGTTGATTGTAAACGAGATCATAAATTTTAATGTTTTTGTTGTTTGCAAGTGGAGATGGGAAAGGATTCAGTTTACTAATTAAAAATACACACCTTTGAGCGACTTTGCATTTTACACAAGGGCACGCATTCCTTCATAAGGTGAATAAAACCTAAACCTTCCACACAGCGGACAGGCATATTGATATTTCATTTGATTTACGTGACGTAAATTACGTCCATTATCAGGAAATAGACACAAGCGCATTATTGTTAAAAAATCAATTACTTGGTTTCCATATTCACTTTTAAAGTCTTCCAAATTCTTCATCGCTTCCACTACTAATGTCTGCTTTGGTTGATTTTGCGTCTAACGAAATTTTAAGATTTTATACTTAACTAGCAAATGGCCCGTCGCGCTTCGCTGCGCATTGAACAGTATAGAACCCATATCAGAATCAGTTTGAAGCAGGGCTTAATCCCGAAACGAATTTCGGTTCCGGTTCCAGTACCGGTACATCCCGAAATTAATGTTTCGGTTAAAGGTTCTATTTTGGTTTTCAATTAGTTTCGGCTTTCGGTTTCGGTTACGGTACCCGGATTTTTATTTCGGTATACCGGTACTTACCGGTACTCACCGATATAAGTACTACTTATTCCTATTTAATAAAACGAATCAAAAATCAACACAAGATGAATGGTTTCACTGTTTAAAATTATATTATTATTATATATATATTATTATTATATATATATATTATTTTTTAAAATTTGTATGTAATAACTAATGATTACATTATATGCTAATAAATATCATATAATGTTCTAGCAGGTACCCGACGTGCTACGCCGCTCACAAAGCGAAGGAGTGAAGCATACCTTACAAATACCATTTATCAAATCTTTATCTAGCAAAATTCACCATCCGTCTATTTAGCCGTCTTCATGAGAATCAAAATCGTTATTAAACTTTGCAAATTTTGCGATTTTTTGGTCCGTTTGATCAACACTCATTTACTCATATAAGAATCGTTGCATATTTCTAATATTTTTGAACCTATCAAATCCTTATGATAATCTGAACTCATGCAATTGTGTAAATTTCCGATTTTTGTAACACTACTACTATTGCTATCTATCAAATCTTCATTAGAATTTATTTAAGTTGTTGAATTATTTTTTGCTGTTTAAATGTTTGACCTACAACTCCTGTTTACCCGTCTACATTGCCATTTCCAAGCTTCGCAATAATTTGGACTGTTCAATCTTTTGATTTTTTGTCTACATACGTAATAATCTTAGGTCCTATGAACATTTTTGGAATTTTGACTTTTAGTTTGACCGTTTGATCTACAACTCCTATTGGACCAGTTGGACGTTTTAATGTTTTCAAATACGTTTAAGTGCGATTTTGCTAGAGAGGGCGAATGTGTTTATATTTGCAGTGCAAATGCACAAATTTACTATAATCCCTGTGTACTTTCGTGCAAAGTATAAAAACAAATCAACAGTTGCACTAGCTTTTGCTGTATATATGCACTGGCTATATTGACGCGGCTGTTGATGCCGATCAAGAACTTTATAAGGTTGGAAATGATTCCTCTTAGTTACTCTCTTAAAATAATTAGGTACAGCGAATAAACGAAAAACCGAAACCGTACCGGTACCAAAGTTTCGGTTTCGTTCCGGTTTTATCGGTTCCAATAATAACGGTAAACAGTATTAGGTTCTCAAACAAGAATTTGTATCGGTTCAGGATCCGGTTCCGGTACTCGATTTGAAACGGTTTATTTCGGTTAACGGTTCCGGTTTCGGTTCCGGTATTGAGCCCTGGTTTGAAGTCAATCGTGGGAGTCAAATATTTACCAAATTGAAAAAAATTCTATAAATTTGTTTCCTCTGTAGAGCCCAGAAGTCGAATCATACATATATAGTCTCGAAATTAACGTTTTACTTCCTTTACTGCAATAGTTTTTTTGCATGCCGAATTTTCCGCCCAATTTCCCCGTGGGCGGGTTTTCCAAAATTGGTAAAACACGTGTCGAACTATTTTGCGTACTATGTTTGCAAACCAATTTTCAAGTCAATCGGATGAAAGAAAGTCACTTTTTTACGTTTTGATATGTGTAATTTTGAAAATGAGTTTAGAGCTAGTCGCCGGCAACTAAAGTTTCGCCCATACAACCTTGCCACCCACTTTCCACCCAATGGGGGTGAATTTCCCGGAAGATTGGTACGCAGTCGTTGTCGAATTTTCATACAGATCTTTGAAAATGAGTTTGAACTTGATCGGATGAAAAACAAAAAAGTTTCATATAAAAGTTTTCCGCGAATTGTCCACACTTCCCGGCAGAAAGATAAAACTACTGTGAAAATCTCATCTTCCTATCTTTTATGGTTTAGGCTGTGCGACGGTCACCAGTCAGTCAGTCAGTCAATTAGTCAGGTTGAACTTTTTTATATATATAGATTACAATTGATTTACATTAAAGCTTCCGGAGCTTGAACATTAGACCGGACATTTCTCCATACGATTTTCAACTTGTGACGATCTTTGCACAACATGGCGCAAAAATTCTGTAGTATTTTACAGAAAATTGATCAAAAATCCAAAATCAGATATATTGAGGCTTGATGGTCTCGAAAGGGCTTTAAAAGTTCCAATTTCTCCTTAATTTATCTTTGAATTGTCAATGTAGACAGAGACCTTTTACAAAAGTGTCGAACAAATAAAGTAAATATTTCATATTAAATTACAAGTTCAGTGGTGTTGTGATAAGCACTCTGGACTTTGAATCCGGCGAACCGAGTTCAATTCTCGGTAGAACCTAAACTTTTTTTTTTTATAAAAAACTAAATTTTTAGTAAACACAATGTTTATATAATCTACAAGTGCATAGTTGAATATGCCATGAATATTTTTTTTTACAAAACATATTTGTGTAGTTTGAAGGCAATAAGGATATGCCGTGATCAGCAATAATCATCGATTTGGTGCCGTCCGTTGTGTTGCTGTAGCAATTGTACGACATGCTGAAGTATTTTATTTTACAATTTTCACAACATTTTTGTATGCCTACTATGACGTTTCTAGCAGCTCAAAAACAAAATTAAGGGGAAATTTGAACCTTTAAAGCCTTCTCGAGACCATCAAACCTCAATATATCTGATTTTGGATTTTAGACATATTTTCTATAAAACATACAGAATTTTTTGAGCCATGTTGTGCTAAGAACTAGAAAAAAAATTACTTTTCATATAAGGCATGTACGGTCTATTGAACATGTTCGGGCCTGTTTATGCCTTTTTCATAGACTTACAAACATATGTATAATGTGCATCACGATATAAACCTCCACAATATGAAAAAATGCATAAATATGAGCCAATTTGACACACAAAGGACCCAAATTCCCAGAATTCAAAATCATTTATACAAAGATTTACCGTTGATGAACTGCATTTCAGCCAAGCATCTCCATGCTTTGCTTTTAAGTGCGCTTTTATATTTGTTGAGTTTCCACTGGTCCTTAAAACTTTATTGCACTGTTTCCATTGCGATTTCTGTACATCAACTTTAATTAATTAACTTTTAAACATTTTGTCTTAAATGAGCAGAGCACAAGTTTCTTGTCATTCGCAACAGTGCGACCAAACGCTAAAACAAAAATTTCACCGAAAAATATCACCAAAAAATAGTCGATTTCCGATATATCTATCGCCTCTGAAAAATATGCGATAATGATATTCGTCATTTTGGGCAAATATATCGATATTTCGATATATCAATAATATTTTCGACAAAATTGCCAAATCTGAAACAAGCTCGATGTGGGTACGGGATAGACCAAAATATCTTTAAAAATGTGAGGCTCTATCTATTAAAGAGGAGGAAATAGATCTTATTAAAAGAAATACATAAAAGGCAAATATGTGGTACACAGACGCATCTCTGACGCTCCAAGGAACTGTACTTGGAGTAGCAGGACCAGAAACGAAAATATCTAAACCAATAAGATAATTAAAAAGCATATTTGAAGCAGAAGTATATGCCATCTCCCTTTAGGCACGCCATCAAATGGGAAAGAACTACCATAATAGAGGAATAGCTATCCTCTCCGATTGCCAAGCAGTGCCCAAAGCGCTCAGCAGCAATAAACAGAACAAATTGGATCAACTAGTCAGCAGAAACAACCTGACCCTACAGTATCCATACTGTGACATGACAATATCCCCGGAAACGAATTGGCCGACGAATTGGCACTCAAAGGTGCAGCCACTGCGGCAGAGGCCAATACGCAATAAAAGGGCTTCCAAGAAATAAAGAGAGTACACTTAGAATAGCCTCCTCGCTAAAAACCAGGGGGTGAGACAAGCTAAAGCATTAATACCTCAACAACAAACTATGATGGTAATGAACAAAACATTTCTGAATTAATTTTTGTTTATATGGGTTTTAGCGAACTGTTTTTTGTCAAAGTTTTGCATTTGGCTGGCTTCAGGTTTGTGGAGAGTTACAATTCAATGTAATCAACACAAATCAACAGATATTAATAACAACAATTTGGAATAGCAATTGGTATGTCCGTACAACAATCGCTGTTTCAAAGATAACCATTAATATCTGTTGATTTGTGTTAATTTTGTTTGCAAAAAAATAAAACGTACTATAACTTAGCTTTTGCCTAATTTCTCCCCACATTGCATTTGCTTTGGAATTCAAATATGCAAATAGTGCTTAAAGGTGTGCAAAAAGTTCAAGTGCATTGACTGCTGAATAAGTGATTCCACAAGGCGCGAAAATTCTTCTAGGTATCAGACTTTTGCGAGCCTTTGCATTTAATTTTCTAAAGTTGATCGAAAGTTGTTCGTAATAATCGAGTTTAGGCTTAATTCCGACTAATTTAGTTAAAATACTCGAATACCGATTTATCCCCTTAAAAATTGTTAAGATCTGACCAAGCAATGAGAGCGAACCCCTTGTAGTTTTCTTGAAGTCCACATACTGAATGGCATGTGAGAAAAATAGTTTTATCTTTTATTCATAGACATTGATTTTTCCCTACTACTGTAAAATCAAACTTGCTCAATGCCGCTATAAGACCCAGCGGGTACCTTTCAATCAATTACATCAACCACAAACTGTGTGACTGGCAGATACCACCTTCTCAACTCTACCGACTTGGCCAGCCGCCATTGGCAAAGTCAATGCAAAAGCGGAATGCATAGATGAGCTTGACAGCTGTTTCAGCGGTTGCAAGATCCAGATTCAAACTTGACGGTCTTAGAGTAAAGTCACAGTTATCTTGGCCATATGGAGGGTGGGTGTCTGTCTGTGAGTGAAGCGCAACAAAAGTTCAATTTGGCGCTACAAAGTCTGTAATAAGAAAATCTATTTGAAAAAGCAAAACATGTGCTGAGTTCGTTGTTACAAACAAAAAAATAGAGGAAAGTTAACTTTGGCTTAACCGAAGTTCATGTACCCTAGCAGCTCGCATAATTTAAATAAATAAATATTAACAGCTGTTCACTTCCGTTCCGTCAACTGATTTAGATTTACTTTCACGAAATCTATATCAAATCTAAATCGATTTCAGGAATACCTCTATTGATATTTGCGTTTCAAAATTATTCTTAAAAGCAAAGAAAGTCTGTCAAATTAACCAGTACCAACTAGCCATATGTGGGTACGCCACGTTGACTATTTAGCTTAAAACACAGATTACGTTTTAGTTCGGATTATTGGAGACGGCGTGTTGCCGGTAAGAATGAGTGTAACACAATGGCGGAGAGATAAGTGTGTTTGTGTGTGAGTTAGAGATCTAAGATATAAAAAGGCAGGAGTATCGAGCATAGACAGTTGTTAATGAAGTGCGAACTAGTTAGATTAACTGGATATGAGATTACAGCTGGATAAACTGGGACTAGAACCCTCACACACTCAACCTCAGTGGGGCCATCTATGTGGCTTTAAAGACGCTAAGGGTAGTTAAGTTCTACTTCACGACTAGCGCGAAAATCTTTTTAAATCTTTCATATCATTTTTAAAGAATATGACTTAAATTTCCGTTATAATTTAAACATTCTTCATAAAACATATGTATAACACAATCAACATTTTCATTTAAAAGGAAAAGGAGAATCAGGACTAGCCCAGAAAAAAACTAGGGAAAACAACTTGTATATTTAGCTTTATGCTGATAGTTCAGGACGATAGCAATGGGTTTATTTATTTATTTGATATTTCTTCTAAGTGCTTAAAGTACAGGACTTATTTGGAAGCACAAATCGCATTGACATTTACCAACAAAAATAGACGATGGAGTTATTAACGTAATATTAATACTTAGCATTGATTATAAAAATAAAAGTATAAATTATGCAGATAAATACAGAGAAAGGAAAGAAAAACGAAAATGATTGCAGTACGTAGTTTTTAATAGATTTTTTAAAGACGGGCGCGCTTCTAATTGTTTTAAATTCGTTAGGTAGCTGGCTGCATAGGCAAATAGCATTAGGGAAGATGTGTTCGCCCCAAGAAATTGCTTTTCTGAGGTGTATGTATGTCTATTTTCGACAGATCGTTCCTTTGTCAGCTTTATGCTGTCATCCGGTTCGGCCGGTTCCGACAAAAGAACGCATTTGTACTTCTTGGAAAATTTGGTAAAGATTGCTTCAAATCTAGCGAAGAAGATAACATAGAAACAGAAGAAGAGACATGTGGTCTGAGATACGTCCTTCTATGCGTTACAAACATCTGTACAATTTTTATTTACCCTCTACAATGCCTTGCAAGGGTATTAAATAGCAACAACAATAACAAGGAGACAAGTACAACTGGCTTGCAGGTAGTCAATGGACTGGATTTCATTCGATATATATGTGTGTACAGATGTATTTGTGTGAATGCATCAAGGAAGCAGCGAATGTGGACTTTCATCTTGGACTATTGGTTGAAAAACTGATATTTGTGAGAAAAACTTGTTTGTTTTTAATGAAAACGTCCACAAAAGTCGTGTCTATAAGAATTCAATGTTTTTCATCAATCGAAAAACTAAATAGTATAGCTGCCATAGAAAACTTAGGTCTGAAGCAACAACAACTATTTTTGTTTTCAACGCTATCGCTTATTAATATCTGTACCAAAGGTACTCTGTGTATATTAAGTTTGTGCCAAAGTATGTAACAGGAAGAAGGAATCATTTCCGACCCTAAAAAGTGTATATGTATATTCTCCATCAGCATCAACAGCCGAGTCGATATAGCCCTGTTCGCCAGTCCGTCCGTAGTATGGACCTCAGAGACTTGAAATGCGAGAGCATCCAAATTTAGACTCCTATTGTCTGCACCCAGATTAAGTATATTTCAAATTTTTGCCACGTCCATCTCCGCCCCCACAATTAAAAAGGTTTAAAACGAGAAGGCCAAGCTAACTTCGTCTTTGCCGAAGTTTTTATACCTTTGCAAATGTTTTAATATATCATAGTTTACGAACGTTAGCATTAAAACCAACAATTTTTCTAAATAAAACCCACCTTTAAGCCGATAGTTTCTATGGCAGCTATAACATATAGTCATCCGATTTTGACCAAAACTTCCAAATCCGTGTAAAAGCATATAAAACTAGAAATTGCTGAAGCGGGAGACGTTTACATTAAAAATAAAAAGTTTTTCTCACAAAGACCCACTTTTCGACCGATAGTTCATATGGCAGCTATAGTCATCCGATCCGGTCGGTTCCGACATATTATCAGTGTGCAGTAAAAAAAGACTCTGTGCAAAGTTTCAGCCCGATAGCTTTAAAACTGAGAGACTAGTTTGCGTAGAAACAAACAGACGGACAGACAGACGGACGGACAAAGCTCAATCGACTCTGCTCGTCGCCCTGATCAAGAATATATATAGTTTATAGGGTCGGAAATGAATATTTCTATGCGTTGCAAACTTCTGGGCAAAATTATAATACCCTTTGCAAGGGTATAAAAAGGTTGAATAACTGCAATAGATGTCGAGTTCAAATTTAAAACTTACTTTTATATTCGCAATATCTATAATTCCTAATATTTTCATTAAGATGTGTTTGATGAAAGATACGAATAAACTAACTAAAGAAAGTTGCGAAATTATTCCTGGTACAAATTATGAACTTGTTCTAATGTTTTAAAGACTATTTTAGTAGGCCTTGCGCTCGCTTTCACTTCTTTACCAAAACAACATTAAATGTTGTAAGTTTTACTAAATCATATTTATAAATTTTTTTTCTTGTATTTTTTTTTCATTAAGATATTTCATTTTTCGATACTCCGACATAAAATATGTAAGAAGATTCTGATCCAAATACAATTCGTTTAAGTCTTCTGTTTACCATACTCCGGTAAGTTCGTCACAAAGTATCTATCGTCATAAGACACAAATTAGCGGAAAAACATTGGTGTATGGCAATAAGTACGTACTCAAAAATGTTAAATGGCATGAGTACCAGAATTTTCTATCTCTATATGATGTCTGGGTTAATCAAGGCATGAAACCACCAATTATGTAGTCAGTGTAATCGGAAACTTAATTCCATAAAAGTGATTGCCGAAATTTTCCATATTCCGTCCAATTCGTCCAGCGTCATTTCACATGTAAGTAGTTGCATCATAGGCGAACTTATCGGTTATCGGCCCAGCTACATAGCTATTTTATGTCGAAAGAAGATTTGCTGCTTATGCTTTGTATGAAGAATAAACAAGATCCAAGAATGCGAATAAAATGTTTTCTAAAGAAAACATGCGTCTCCGTCCTGTGCGATTAAGAGAACTAATTGGAGAATCTAAACAAGTGAGAAAGTCGGTCAAGACCGATTATAACATACTCTGTACCTGGAGTAGAAGCTGAATGCAATGCTGGTGCTGCGCTTATCTCTAAGTCTCTCTCTATCTCTTTCTCTCTCTCTTTAAGGGTGGGAGTGGGTGGGGGGAGGGTTGTTTACTTATTTGCTCATATCTTTAGAACCGCTCATCCGATTTTTATCATTTCTTCGGCACATTTTGCTAACCAAAGGTAACCAAAGGTACATAGAGTATATTAAGTTTCTGCAAAAGTATGTAAGAGGAAGAAGGAATCAATTTCGACCATATTAAGTATATATATTCTTGATCAGCATCAACAGCCGAGTCCATATAGCCATGTCCGCCTGTCCGTCCTTATGAACAAACAGATCTCAGACATGGTAAGAGATAGAGGTTTGACATGTATGGGACAATTGCTTCTTATATTTGCAGGCAGATCTAGTTATTTTCAATTTTTGGGGGCGTGCCCCTCCCGACTCCGCAATTTAGAAAAAACGTTATATCTTCTAGAGATAGTTAGTAATAAGCAAAATGTATCGATTTTTTGAAGAAATGATAAAGATCGGATGAGCGGTTCTCAAGTTCTGAGCAAATAAGTAAACCACCCTCCCCACCCCCTCCTACCCATGCGCAACTAACACCACACAATCTTAGAGAGAGAGAGAGAGACTTAGAGATGAGCGCAGCACCAGCATTGCATTCAGCTTCTACTCCTTGTACAGAGTATGTTATAGTCGGGCTTGACCGACTTTCTCACTTGTTATACCCTTGGAGAGGGTATATTAAAATTGTCCGGATGTTTGTAACGCATAGAAGGAAGCATCTCCGACCACATTAAGTATATATATTCTTGATCAGCATGAAGAGCTGAGTTGATATAGCCATGTCCGTCTGTCCGTCCGTCTGTCCGTCCGTCCGTCTGTTTCTATGCTATCTCCTCCGTCAGATTTAAAGCTATCTTTACCAAACTTTGCAGAAAGTCTTTTGGTATAAATACGCTGCACCTTTGTCGGAACCGGCCGGATCGGATGACGAAAGACAAGTTTTAGTGAGAAAAATTTTTTTGTTTTTAGTGCTATCGCTCCCAACGCTCGCATTTATAAGTTTTTAATGATTTCACATAATTTCACCAAGGCTTGTTGAAATCGGACAACTATATAGTATAGCTGCCATACAAAAGTTAGGTCTGAAAAAAAGACTTAGTGAGAAAAACTTTTTTGTTTTCAATGTTATCGCTCACAACGCTCGTATTTATAAGTTTTCAATGATTTTACATAATTTCAACAAGATTTTTCGAAGTCGGACCACTATATAGTATAGCTGCCATACAAACTGCCAGGCATATATCAAGCTCCAAGGGTATATAAACTTCGGTCGAGCCGAAGTTAACTGGCCTCTACTTTTTTCTTAAGTTTCGGCGGTTTCTTTCATCAGTTCAACCATGCCAATATTTTTGCCACAAAGTAAAGGAAAAACAATATTTTTGGAAAATTTATATTTATTGGCAGACCTTTCAAATAATTAGCTATAACAGACTTACTAAGACCCACTTTTCGACCGATTGTTCCTATGACAGCTATAAGATTTAGTCATACGATTTGGTCGGACATATTAGCAGTGTGCAGTAAAACGAAGACCCTGTGCACAGTTTCAGCTCGATAGCTTCAAAACTGAGGGACTAGTTCGCGTAGAAACAGACAGACGGACGGACAGACAAAGCTAAATCGACTCAGTTCGGAAATGAATATATCTGTGCGTTGCAAACTTCTAGCCAAAATTATAATACCATTTGCAAGGGTATAAAAAATATTTTTTTTAAGTTAAAAAAATAAAAAAACATGTCCAAAAACTTTTATTTATTTCTTAAGAAAAAAAATATGATTTGGGTTATTATCGTTTACTTTGTAAGATATTAATTTCATTTCCCTATATTTATTAGTCATTTCGCAGCATTTTGAATAGAAGAGAAATAGAACCTCTTAATATTGAATATTACTTCAGCGCGTCTCTGCGGATAATATTGCTCTCCACTGTATTGTTCTTCTTGTTACTTCTCCTGGGTCACGTGCCAAAGTCTATTCCTGGTTACTGTGCCCTTGCAGCCCCTCGCCAATCACTCAATGCCCTTCGATGCCTGCGCCTGTAAAGGTGCTGCATTTTATGTCCAAATGATTTGTACGTTCGCCCTGCCTTTTGATTTGTTTCTTTGTTTCGGCTTTGTTTCACTTTGCCAGCGGTTTTTGTTGTATTGTTATGGCTTTTTGCGAATTGTAATGACGCATGTTAACAATGTTTCTGTTTCAGTCTGAAGGAGGCTGGAGCAGGAGCTGACACAGCCAAACGGCACTCATGCACCCATAATTTGTGTCTATGATGGATTATGCTTTTGTGGGTTGTGACAGCCGAACTTTGGACAACTGGGAGAACGTTATCGTTACTCCATTTCATTTAGTGTTGTTGAATTCAGTAATTTGGCGTACATTGTATGCTTATCATCCTGTCCAAGTGTAGTCAAGTGTGTGCTGGTTTGCTGGTCAGTATTTGTTGAAATTAAGTATTTACACACATTGTTTATTGTCTGGGTGGCTTTTTGCAAGCATTAAGTAAACTATTTGATGTTGTAGTCCAGAGGTGGTTTACTAAGAATGAATACCCTGATCATCTTATATTTGCTGCCAAAAAATGAATTGCTTTCTGATTACCAAGTATAATTAATTTATCTGTTAGTCAACTTTGACCGTGTCTTTCGTGGTGCATAAAACAAATGTGGCTTTGGACTCTGTTCTATTGAATCTTTCCAGCCGGGTAATGTACTTAACCCAAAAGAAATTATTATATCTATTGATGTATTTTTGTATTGAAACGATCCATCAGTTTCTCTGTCTGTATGTCTATTATTATTAAATATTTTGTAGCACTGCACAGTGGGCGGAAATGACGATTTTTTGGCATAAACTCCAATATTAGAAACAGAAAGTTGATACTTCAGATATGTGCTATTTATATTATTAGTTAATTTCGAATTAATTTTTTACCGTTAATTTATTTTTTATTTTATTTTATTTTTTTTTTCATTTTTTAATTATATTTTTTTACATTATCTACTTCTAACTCAAATGCAAAATGTTCTTTAACTTTAAACTCGTTGTCATCATCTGCTGTTTCCGTCTGCTACCTCAAATGGGGGTGACTCCAAAAGCGAGATAGCCTCTTTTGGAAGTTTGCGTGACTGACACGACGAATTTCAACCTTGTCTGAATCTGTCAAAATATTTCGAAATTGCGCAAATATGCGCTTAAGTTGTCAGCTCTATACAAATGTTAACATTAGCACTTTCAGCAATACGGCGTAGTCCTGCTAGATCTGCTCCACGAAACACAATTATTGAGGCAAGGTTCTACATGAAATGTGTTCCAACAATACATTAAATACAACACGAAACATAAGCATCTCAAATTTAACCACTCTACACTATATTTTACATACCTTAATGAATATTTTGCATATTTCAAAATGCAGTTATATATAATCTTGTAAGAATGACTAAGAGTCAAACATTTACAAAATTTTCAACACATACAAGGCATAACTAGCCTTGCGCAAACAGCTGATTCAACGCGCTGCCAAAAACCAGGGATGGACAAAAAAAATGTTTTTTTTTATCTTTTTATTAAGGGTAGGCATTTATTTAACGGAAATAATAAAAAAATTATAAAAATATTAAAAAAAATTTTTTGGACTTTATGCCAAAAATAAGGCCATTCCGCCCAATGGACAACACAGTGTTAGTTATAGTTGAGAATGACCGACTTTCTTTCCTTTCTTTATAAGTAGACCCCGGACTTTATAAACTATATTTTTTTTTAAATATTTTGAAGGGTTGCACTGAAGTAAGTTCTGATTGCTCTGAAATCTGATTCATAAACAAATAATGAGATTGGACCGAAGGTAGTTTTGCATATTTTATAGGAATATTTTGCATGCTCAGAATATTACCGACAATTTATTAAATCGGGCTTCCACAAAAAAATGTTTATAAATATTTTTACAGTCATTGTAAAGCTCTATTTACACGACCTGATCGCTCAGATGAGTTTTCGTCAGACCTAAACTCATATGATCAACTCAGTTTTGCTTTTACACATGCCTGAGAAGCTCAGATGAGCCAGTTTGCAGAACAATTGGTTCATCGGAATCATCCGGTTCCTGTGAACATTGCGACGTAGTTTTGTTTACATAGAAGAAGAATACATGAAAAATAAAAAGCGAAATGGCGATCTGCGTTCTGATGCTTTTTAAGTTGCAATTAATTTTTTGGATTTAAATAATAATTCACTTGACATACCAGAAAATTGACCGATAGACAAAATTCGATAAAAAATGTGTATCGATTGTCAGAAAATGGCAACGCCATCACACTACAGTTAGGCAACACTGTAACTCGATAAATGCCACTCAGATGAGTGCTCAGGCCAAATAGAACCGGTTCTATTTCGTCTGATCGCTCATCTGAGTAGCTTCATGTCTACTCAGACGACTTTTTACACAGGCTCAGACAGCAAATCAGGCGAAAACTCAGATGAGTGATCAGGTCGTGTAAATAGAGGTTAAGTGTGTTGTGTATTGTTTGAAAAAAATAAAAATAACCATAAAAGAGAAGCGCCTAAATTCTTGGCAATATTTTAATCAATTTTATTTTATAATTATTTTTAATTTTTACTAACAAATTACTGATAATTAAGGTTGTCTACATATGAGATGCGGGAGTTGGCAAAGCAATTGACAATCTTAAAGACAACTCACTTCAATCGGATCTGCTATCCATCAAAACTTACATTGAAACCTTGCCAAAAATAGTTCAGCAGCTTGAGAACTCATCGAATTCGTTTCAATACCATTCGGTATTGAATAGGGTCCAAATAGTATGGGAACAAGTTTTGGACAACAGCCTAGATTTCAAAACCATTAAAAAGGCAAACGAATCAATTAACAGCGTCAATGGGTCCTATATAATTTATTGTGTAACTGCCGCGATTATTTAAAAGCCGCTGAAGTCCTGCGATATTGAGAGAAGTTTCTCGGCACTTGATATGACAGACAAGGGTCGAAAAATATTATGCAAAATTATAAATTATGTTCAAGTCAATAAATATTATTTATATTTATGCTTAGTTTTCCACTTTAATTTGCATTGCGATAGATGGCGTGGACATGTATTGATTGCAATATTGTCTTTCTGCAGTCATCTGAACAATTATATTGATCTAGTTAAAGACACAATTCCAGAATGCAGTACAGTAGGTCCCCGACATATTTGATATGTTTTCGAACTATTTCACATATTTTTGACATATATAACATATTTTTCGACATATTATTTAAATGCAAAATTTGGGTTTTTTTTTGGCAGAAATGAAGAAAAACATCAAATTTAGGGTTTATTTATAAGGATCGATAGTAAAACGTCTATCAGTTCCTAAAACAAACTAAACTTCTGAAATTAAAACTAACTAAAAGCTTGATAAATAGGTACAGGTTGGGGCCAGTGAAAAACTTCTTAACAGTTTTTTCTCATACACACTTCTCAAATTGACTATTACTCAATCTGAGCATTATGAGTTTTTATACTCAATACTAAAGGTATATAGAGTATATTAAGTTTGTGCAAGAGTATGTAACTGGGAGAAAGAATCATTTCCGACCAAATAAAGTATACGTATTCTTAATTAGCATCAACAGACGAGTCGATTTAGCCATGTCTGTCCGTCCGTATGAACAAACATATCTCAAACATGGTAAGAGTTTGACATGTTTGGGACAAATGCTTCTTGCAGGCAGATCTAGTTATTTTCAATTTTTACCACGCCCCATCCCGCCCCCGCAATTTGGAAATAACGTTATATCTCCCACAGTTTTGAAGATGGACGATTCGTACCTTCCAGAGATGCATCGATTTGCCAAAGAAATGATAAAGATCGGATAAGCGGTTCTCAAGTTATGAGCAAATAAGTAAAACCCCCCCCTCAGCTTCTACTCCAGGTACAGAGTATGTTATATTCGGGCTTGACCGACTTTCTTACTTTAACCGACCTTTGAAGTAATCAAAGAGAATCAATACTGAAACAATATCATCTTTGAGCTTTAATGAAAAACAAGTAAGAAAGTCGTTCACTGTAACCCAATCTGTAATTGCAAAAGCAGCTGCGATAATTCGTTTTTTATCATTCCTCAGAAAATTGACAAATAATCGTGTACTAAATAGCTCTTGAAGATACGAACTATCTATCAGCATTTCTTTATTGGGGGGGGCGGAAGGGGGCCTGTCAGAAATAAGAGTTAAGCGCGTCGGTGCAAATGCTAAGTCTATCGCCTTAAAGCGGCGAGGTCGAGATTTTGAATCCAACTGCAAGCTAGGAATTTTATAACCACTTTACTAGAAGAGTAAAAGGGAGTCACTTAGTACATGCACACTAGACCGGACCTTTCTCCATTCGATTTTCAACATGGCTCGAAAAATTAAGTATATTTTATAGAGAATTTATCAGAAATGACATCTTAAAATTTGATGTTCTCGCCCAGGCTTTAAAAGTTTAAATTTCCCCTTAGTTTATCTTTGAACTTTCAAGGCAGCAAAGACCTTTTACAAAAGATTTTAAGTTGAAATATGTAGTGGAAAGCACTTAGAATCCAGCGACCCGAGTTTAAATATCGGTTGAACCAATAGTTTTTTTTAATTTAAATTTTTAATAACACTATGTCACAAAATTTGAAAAGTTTTTGTATCCCGCACTTTTAAACATTTAGGGTGTTCGCTTTGTTGAGCACTTGAGCACTTGGGGAAAAGTGTAAACATTTCCAACAACAATTTACTCTGAACAAATTGTGCACAGCTTGCTCGACCCAGACCCTGACCCTACGAAAAGTCGGGCACTTGTACCTTATAGAGACCTGCACGAGTAAATAAAAAAGTAATCGATAATTACTCGCCGAGTATGATTACAAATGAGTACGATTACCTAGCTGTCAATTTGGCACCGTACTCATGTTTACTTTTCAGGGTTCGGAATCGCCCTTTACCTGCAGCTTTCGAGACTGACGGCTTATTAAATCGGGAAATAATACCAAAGAGGATAAAAAATAGTTCTAAAAAAAAGACAGTGCAAATAAAATGATAAATCATGGCGGGATCATTGCATAAGCGCAATTTGCAGCTAAGGGTTCTCCGAGGTAATAAAAACGCGAACTACTTAAGAAACTGCTTTCCATGGCCAAAAATGACCACACATAACAGCATTACCATGATTAAGACAATGCCGAACCGCGGTAAATACCATGGATGACCAATGGTTAAAAATACAGTTAAGATCATAAGGAATGTTTCAAACCACTTTTCGTGACTGACAACTCATCAAATCGCGGAAAAATACCGTTGAGGATCAAAAATAGTAATAATGTTAAACAAACAGAAAAAAAACCATGTAAGGATCATTGCAAACGCGCAGTTCGCAGCTAAGGGTTATCCGTGGAATTAAAACGGCTAATTACTTAAGAAACTAGTTTCAAGACCACAATAGATCTTATATAACTACATCACCATGATTATGACCAACCTCTAGTGACTAACCGCGATACATACCATGGATGACCATTAACAAAGAACTTAAAAGAAGAAATTTTCTTCAAAATTTCCGAAATTTTTTTCAAATTAATTGCCGGTGTGGTCATCCATGGATTGGTCATCCATGGTATTTATCGCGGTTCAGTATTATCATAATCATGGTAATGTAGTGCTCATGTGTGCTCATTTTTAGCCTCGAAAATCAATTTCTTAAGCGCTTAGCGGTTTTATTACCACGGCGATCCCTTAGATGTGAATTGCATTTATGCATTAATCCTGGCTTGATTTTTTACTTGGTTGGAAGTAAAGTATGTTTGACATTATTTATATTTTTGAACCGCAACGGTATTTTCCAGCGATTTGATGATTTGTCAGTCCTAAAAAGTGGTTTGAAACATTCCTTATGATCTTCACTATATTCTTTAACATTGGTCATCCATGGTATTTATCGCGGTTCGGTATATTTAAAATCATGGTAATGTAGTTATGTGTGGTCACTTGTGCCCTTGAAAAGCAGTTTCTTAAGCACTAAGAGGTTTTGTTACCATGCAGATCCGTCAGCTGCGAGTTGCGCTTATGCATTAATCTAGGCATGATTTTTTTACTTGGTTGGGCATAAAGTTTTTTTGACATTGTTAATATTTTTATCCTCTTTGGTATTATTTCGCGATTTAAAAAGTCGTCAGCCGAGTGCTGGATGCTGGCTCCCAAACTGTTCCACCAAAATAAACCTTGCTAATATTTTTATTATTATTATTTTTAATTTTATTTTAGTTTTTACGGTTTTTCGATTATAATCGTACGATGCCACGATGCCGACTACTACTCGGCACCGTAAAAATAAATCATATCTCAAAAGTAGTTGTGCACAAATTTCGTGCACAGAGGGCTGCTCACAATACTAGTCAGGCAAAACTGCTCAAGTGCTCAACTGCTCAACAAAGTGAATACCCCAATTGATTCTAATGTAAAATTTCACGCTGAATTCAAATCTGCTCTCAGATATGTCAAAAGTAGAACGATTTTTGAGATATTTTAGTGTTTTGAAAAAAGGTAGGTCTACTAAATGGCATTTTCTTTGATTTTAGTCCACCGATATGTATAAAGTGGAACAAATATTTAAGATAATAAAATTATTTCTTAAAAAATGACAGTTGTTGTGAATCCAACCATAAATGACGAAGTTATAGCACTTCAAAGTTGGATTTTTGAAAAATGTTTGATAATTTTTAATTTTTTGCTGCCTTTCATTAAGTTTTTTTCAATCTTAGCATAAAAATTGATCAGGTCTCAGATATTGACAGAATTGGGTAATCTTTTACGAACATTTTTTGCCCTTGGTCATCGAAATCGGATGAAAAATAAACGCTTCATTCACAATTAAGTAAACATACCTCTGTTTGAGAGTATTTTTTTGCTAGTTTTTTCAGTAGAAAAATCACACCTTAACAAGCCAAATAAACGTTGAGCATTGGGAGTTTGTATTGCAGTTCAACAAAAATTTAACGAACTTCAACATGAGTTGCTCAAAGCGAACATTTCATTCGCGAGGCAGAGAATTTTACTCGGCACTATCAGCAGACGAGGCAAAAGCATGGGAATCATTTTGCGCAGTAGTGTCTAGTTTTCTCGGAAACAAAAGAAGTGAGGACTACAAAGAAATTGTTGATGATTTATTGGAAAACTACAAAAAAAATTGGTATAATCTCAGTCTGCTTTTCATCGAGTTGGTATATTTACCAATTTTATTTCTTTTTATTTTTTAAAGGTGTAAATATGTCCTTAAAAATTAACTTTTTGCACTCCCATCTCGATTTTTTTCCCGGACAACCTAGGCGACGAAAGCGAAGAGCATGGCGAACGCTTCCATCAGCAAATGCAGCAGATGGAGTTTCGCTACCAAGGCAAGTGGGATCCGGCAATGATGGGAGACTATTGCTGGTTCTTGTTGCGAGAAACACACAGTCTGCACAAAAAACAAAAGCGGTCTACATTATTTGAGTACTTTTATCCAACCTTGAACTGCAATACAAACTCCCAATGCTCAACGTTTATTCTTATTTGGCTTGCTAATAGCCTATTTCCACTATAATCACATATTTCGAAAGGTACATATATTTTTTTTGAGCGTTTCCATATGATATGTACATATTTTGCGGTGTCGTGAACATGTGAATGGCAAGTTGATAATTTGAATTTAAATTAATTGTGTATTACGTCTTTGAACAAAGTTCTACAGAGCTTGGATCAATTAAATGAACTTACATATTACTTACTACGAGTACTTCTCAAATTGACAAAACACAATTTCAATCTTGACATTGTTTCTCGCATTTTTTGTTTTACTTTTATTTGTGTTAGCAAAATAAAGATAAGGACAAGTTTATTAAATTCTTGGCTTTCTCAATGCGCGATTGAAGATCTAATTTATCCGTTCGCTTCCTCTTGTGGCGGACAACATCACCAGAGCCTTCTCAAATAATATCATCTATGCCATGCCTTGTCCAGAATTCTCGTTTAAGGTCGAAATTTATGAGCGTTTTGCTGGGCGTACCTTACCGCGACCAAGTTCTCCTCCACAATTCATTTTAGTCCTGCCAAGTCACAGATTTGCTTTTAAGGAACTTCTTGAAACAAATGCTCTGTTTTAAAAGAAAACCATACACATTTTAAAATAGCGCCTGCGATCGCATCAGGGTTGATGTTTTGTGTTATCGATAATAAAATAGCTAGTATTGATTTTTACAACACTGAAAACATTCCGGGTGAATGGACACATATTTTAAATATGAACATATTATTCCTATGGGAAATATGTTACATATTTTGTGATATGTGATAATATGTGAAAATATGTACATATTTGCTATAGTGGAAATAGGCTATAAGATGTGATTTTATACTGAAAAAACTAGCAAAAAATACTCTCAAACAGAGGTATGTTTACTTAATTGTGAATATATAGTTTATTTTTCATCCGATTTCGATGACCAAGGGAAAAAAATGTTCGTTAAAGATTGCCCAATCCTGTCAATATATGAGACCTGGGCAATTTTTATGGTAAGATTGAAAAAATTTAATGAAAGGCAGCAAAAAATTAAAAATTATAAAATTTTTTTTCAAAAATCCAACTTTGCATTGCCATAACTTCGTCATTTATGGTTGGATTTACAAGAACTGTCGTTTTTTAAGAAATAATTTTATTATCTTTAATTTTTGTTCCACTTTATACATATCGGTGGACTAAAATCAGAGAAAATGGCATTTTAGTAGACCTACCTATTTTCAAAACACTAAAATTGAAAATTTCGCGTTATCTCAAAAACCGTTCTACTTTTGACATATCTGAGAGCAGATTTGAATTCAGCGTGAAATTTTATATAAGGATCAACTATTTAGAAGCCGGGATCAAAAAATTGTTGCATAGTGTAATCAGTGCCTATAATTAAGAAGCGAATAGTTAAATATACAAATAATATTTTTCCTCTACACATTTACGTAGTTTGACTTAAATGCCATTCCTGTACGAACAAGGAGAATGAGTATTGATGAAAAAAAGTGAGCTGCTTTTCAATTTGGGACAGTGGTACGTTCTTTTGTATATTGTCCATAATCAGCAATAATCGTCAATTTTGCGCCGGCCGATTGTGTTCTAAGTAGGGACCGAAATTAATAGTAATTTTATAATAAAAATTTAAAAAATCAATTTTTATTTAAAAGTTAGATATTTATTGATATAGAAAAATTTGTATATCAAAATTACAATTTATAATTATAATTATAATTTTTACTAACTTTTATGTTTTTTGTATTTCGAAATTTTTATTATAGAATAACTATTATTTTCGGTCCCTGGCTCTTAGCTTTATGTTGTGTGACATTTTGAAATAATTTTTTTTACAATTTTGTCAAAAACAAAATTAGGGAAAAATTAGAATTTGTAAAGCCTTGGCCAGGCCATCAAACCTCAATATTTTTTACTTTATTGATAAATTTTTTTTTTATATACAGAATTTTGTAGTCCATGTTGTGCTAAGAACTAGACAAAAAATTACTTAACATATAAGGCAGGTACGGTCTAATGCACACATATGCTTTCTTGATCAGCCTTAACAGCCGGACGAAGCACGGCGACGCGTCGCCTGGTAACATCTAGTATATTATATATCCCACACGTCTATCGTTCCAGTGTTTATTTAGCATAGTGTGTGCCAGCGCGAAAGAGGGAAGAAGGAAAAGGTCAACGCAGTTTGTATTAATGTACAACTACTAGTATGATTAACATTGCATTTTGAGGTCTTGCTTGTATGAAGCCAATAATACCGTCGCAATCGCATTTGGATACCAGCGGAGCGCAGACATAATCAAAATGGATTTCTGTGCGCTGAATATATTGCAAGTAGCAGCAGCGGGTAACACAAAAGCGCTACAGTTTTGTGTCTCTGGGTTCAATTGCTTCTCTCGATACTTTTCAGATCCTGTTAGAATCCCGCTTCTCACTCCCCCATGGCATGTGATCTTCATAGTTTCGGCATATTTGTATTTTGTTCTGAAACTAGGAAGGGATTGGATGGAGTGCCGAAAGCCGTACAACTTGAAGAGGGCGATTCTCATTTACAATCTGTTTCAAGTGCTGTATAACGTGATTCTACTTTGCTTGGTAGGCTGACATAAGGTTGCACTTTGGCAAACCGTAACATATTCTGCTTTCAGGCCTCCTATATTCTCATCATAAACCCCCTGTATGACTGGCGTTGCATGAAGCATCTGGCATTGGATCATCCCTCTAAAACTTTTGAGCGCGTGGTCATCTATGGGTTCTACCTCAATAAGATATTGGATCTCACGGATACGGTTTTCTTTGTGCTGCGCAGGAGCTTTAAGCAAATCACAGTGCTCCATGTGTTTCACCATACATTTATGGTCGGTGGCTTTGCTCTTCTTTACCGCATCTACGGTCCCGGCGGACAGTACAACTTGATGGGGTTATTGAACTCGTTCGTGCACATTATCATGTATTCCTACTACTTTCTGGCGGCGTTCAATCCAAAAATGAAGGCCAGCCTCTGGTGGAAAAAGTACATCACTATTCTTCAGCTACTTCAGTTCATCTTCTTGGGGACATATCCCGTAGTAGTGATGATTTTCTACCCCAGCTGCCCCGTACCATGGAGTATGCATTTTGTTCAAATCTTCCTGAGCATCCTTATGATGCTTATGTTTGCAAATTTCTATAAGCAAGCTTACCTCAAGCCGAAAGGTAAGAAACAGGAGTAACAATCCATGGCCGTCACATTTAAAACCGAAAACCAACTCTTTGTGAAGTTCTTGAAGAAGAGATAAAATCGATTTGTGTAAAGCTTGCGATGTGGTCTGATCGCGTTCAGCATGTATCGACGTCTGATTCTCTTTAGCTTTTTAAGTTTGGCCTAATGTGCGATTAAATCGTAAGGTATGTAAATAAATCACCATGAATAATTAAGGTTTAGTGGTATAATTATCTGACAACGACATAAAAGCGACTACGACAAACAGGTTATTGTCCATTCATTCAGGGCCTTCCCACAGGTACACGATTTTTTTCATTTTTATTTAGGCGGAACAATGTATTAGATGCTTAACCCATCCTGGTTCAAAAGATTTCTGAGGCCCACGAAGCTAGAACCTGACTAAATGTTTTGTACTTTGACAAGAGATGGGGAAAGTGGTGAATCGGGTCGGGACGGGATTGAATTAATAATGGGATAAGTGCAATCTCCCAAAGTTTTTCGCGTCCCGAATTATTTTTAATGGCCTCTGCAAGTTTTAGCACAGCAATGACAACAATTTATCCAAAATGACTTTATATACGAATTTGAAAATGGGCAGACTTTATAAATATAAATGTAAATATATTATGTCTATATACATTGGGGCAGACTTTGGAAACATAACTTTAAATCGAGCAAAAACCCTGACCCTTAATTACAGTAGCGGAGACAATCGCTTACACCACCAAAACAAAGTTTAATTGCATTAACCGCTCATCATATCTCCTCAATTTTTGCGCCAAAGGTAAACTTTTTATTGTTGAGGATTTTATTTGGGACGTTTTAGCTGGCTCGAGGTCAATGTTTTTTACGTGTTTATGAAAAAACAAACACGAGTTTTTGAATTTCCAATTTATTTCAAACCCCTTCGCGCATTAACTGTCACAGTGGAGCAGACCAAAACATTTATACACAAAAATGGCGGAATCTTAATTTTAAATTCGGATAAAGGCAATGTGACAGTGGTATTGGAATAGATGAATATAACCAGAAAATGGAACAAATACTTGACGGGTTGAGCACATACAGGATCTTGCGACAGGATCCCACATTACGGTTACAGACCAAAAATAGCTCATTTGTTGAAAAACTTTACACAGCTGGAATAATCACAAGGAAAGAAAAATATAGAATATCGACGAATACCACCCTGGATTTATGGACTCCCCAAGATACACAAGGAGAAAATGTCTCTATGCTCGATGATAAACTCGCCGTTGTATCACCTGTGCAAATATTTGGTCAACAAATTGAAGAATTTGACATTAGACTCCAGATACAATGTTCAATTAGTTTCGTTTGATGTGGTGTCATTGTTTCCTAGTATTCCAACAGACTTGGCGCAACATTCCGAGGAAATTATTTATGGAGATGTTAACATTTTGTAACACGGAAAGCAGATATTTTAAATATGAAGACAAGATGCAACTTAAACTACTGCCAGTGGGTTCCTGCGCATCACTTTTTTTTTTCTTTTTTTTTTGAAGTGTTTATTTTATTAATCATGTAACTTAAATTATTAAATAAACAAAATATTGGTTATGATAGGTATACACTCTGTCTCCAAACGAACTCTCTAGTGTTTAGGTTTAGATTTGACTCACTATTTGGTGGACAATATATATTATAATTTCAATAGCTAAAAATAGAGGCCAGCTAACTTCGTCTCGACCGAAGTTTATATACCCTTGGAGCCTGACAGTGTGTAAGTAGCTATACTATATAGTGGTCCGATCATTGAAAACTTATAAATACGAGCGTTGAGAGCGATAGTATTGAAGTTCCTCACTAGGACTTTTTTTCAGACCTAACTATTGTATGGCAGCTATACTACATAGTTGTCCGATTTCGATAAGCCTTGGTGAGCTTATGTGAAATCATTGAAAACTTATAAATACGAGCGTTGGGAGCGATAGCACTGAAAACAAAAAAGTTTTTCTCACTAAAACTAGTTTTTCAACCGATCGTTCCTATGGGAGCTCTATGCTATAGTCATCCGATCCGGCCGGTTCCGACAAATGTGCAGCGTATTTATACCAAAAGACTTCGTGCAAAGTTTGGTTAAGATAGCTTTAAAACTGACAGAGGAGATAGCATAGAAACAGACGGACAGACGGACATGGCTATATCAACTCAGCTCGTCATGCTGATCAAGAGTTTATATACTTTATGTGGTCGGAGATGCTTCCTTCTATGCGTTACAAACATCCGGACAATTTTAATATACCCTCTCCAAGGGTATAATTATGTTAAGGTGTGTAACGAAAAATTTTTACAAAAAAACATTACTAAGATATTTTTCTTAAGATAAAAACATAGACCTGCGCATCACTGATAATAGCAGACATAGTTATGTAGACAATTTTGGACAGAGTACCTGACACTACATTATTACGCAAATATGTTGACGACCTATTTGCCATTGTAAAGGAGGACCAAATAGAAAACACCCAGACAATATTAAACTCATATCATAAGGATATTAAGTTAACCCTTGAGTAGGAAAAGGATAGTCTGTTACAATTTCTTGACTCCATCGTTCACAGAGTGGATGACACTCTTTAACTGGATTGGTACCAGAAACCAATGGCATCCGGGTGGATGATTAATTACACAGTGCTACAGTGCGAAATAACCTGGGTATTGGCATAGCCTACGCTGTAGAGCAGGTCGCGTATAGCACTTCCTCATACTTGGTTTTCCTCGGGGACCCCAAAATCTGAAGTTATGGCCCAAAAACCGCTTTTTGCTATTTTACCTCACTTAAATAGATATAACTCGCGAATGGACCGTCTGATTGCTCATAACCCTATCAATTCCGATAGCGACGAGAGGAATCTAATACATTTTAGTCAATGGTTTGACTAATTTAACGCGATGGCTGAGTAATGCGGCTTACAGATCTGGCATTTTTCATTTTTTTTGAGAAATTTGTACTTTGACCATCACTGGTTTAACTATTTTATTCTATGCGATTTTTCCTTAAAGTTTGTAGTAAAAGCCCATTTAATTCTCCGTCGAACGGTTGTTGTCCCAATGAATTTGGATACCGTTTGACGAAGTTATTCGCGCATTTCTAAGTACACCTCGACAATCTAGTATTTTTTTTTAGTGTGCTAACATATTTATGTTTGCTTTCACATAATTGCCCCTAAAAGTAAACTCAGTTTTGATTTGGCGCCAGATTCAAATAATATTTTTAAATACTTAAAATGCAAATATATATAAACTTCCATGTATCAAAATTTTTTCGCAAATATTAACGGTCTCTAAATACTGTTATCTAGCTTAAAAATAAATTGAGCTATACTGAGTAGATGTGGGCTGCAAGTGGTTGTTATTATTTTTTAATGAGCTGAAATTGGCATATTAAACAAAAGAGCCGTGCACAGCAAGAATCGTATACTGGTAGGCACGGTAAAGGCTTGTGAAAAGCAGATTGCTCTCGTGGCGCAAGCCTTGGCCACGCCTGGACATGTCTGGTCTAATGCAGAGAATTTAGCTGCGGGTTCTATTTAATGATAAACCCCTTTGGTACCTAAGAAATTACTTTTCAAGTCCACAAACCAAGGCCCAATGATAACTGTCTAACCACGATTGTAGAGAACCGCGATAAAATACCATGGATGACCAATGATGAAGAATATAAAAATCACTATAACAGGATGGACCAACCATTGTCTTCAGCTCGCACGGAACAGAAGCGACTGTCGGGCAGTAATAGCAGTGGCCGAGATCGTCAGGCATATGTGGTTTAAATTTCGGGCCAAAAAAGCTGGTGCTGCTAAAATTCCTGCTAAATTGCTGAAGACTGGTGAAATATTATTAACATCTTTACTTTTAAAAAGAAAACTGTTGAATACATTTTGTCAACCATTGAAAATAAATACTATATACTTATAAGCGAGTTAAAGTCGCCCATACTGCACTTGCTGCACTGTGTGCTTATGCGGGCTGACACTCTTGGATTTATTTGTTTTAACTCACTTCAAATCGAGCCAATTACACAATTTATTATGCGCTGAGTTTTTAGACAGGATAACGGGCCGGGCGTCGCGGCCGAAGCGATCTATGCATTACCCATTGCTGCTTAAGTGCAAGCTGATGTCACTTTCTTCTCATTTTTACTTGGCGCGGTCCACTTTGGTTTTTATTTGGTATTTAATGGTTGGTCCATACTGTTATAGTGATTTTTATATTCTTCATCATTGGTCATCCATGGTATTTTATCGCGGTTCTCTACAATCGTGGTTAGACAGTTATCATTGGGCCTTGTTTGTGAACTTGAAATGTAATTTCTTAGGTACCAATGGGGTTTATCATTAAATAGAACCCGCAGCTAAATTCTCTGCATTAGACCAGACATGTCCAGGCGTGGCCAAGGCTTGCGCCACGAGAGCAATCTGCTTTTCACAAGCCTTAACCGTGCCTACCAGTATACGATTCTTGCTGTGCACTGCTCTTTTGTTTAATATGCCAATTTCAGCTCATTAAAAAATAATAACAACCACTTGCAGCCCACATCTACTCAGTATAGCTCAATTTATTTTTAAGCTAGATAACAGTATTTAGAGACCGTTAATATTTGCGAAAAAAATTTTGATACATGGAAGTTTATATATATTTGCATTTTAAGTATTTAAAAAATATTATTTGAATCTGGCGCCAAATCAAAACTGAGTTTACTTTTAGGGGCAATTATGTGAAAGCAAACATAAATATGTTAGCACACTAAAAAAAAATACTAGATTGTCGAGGTGTACTTAGAAATGCGCGAATAACTTCGTCAAACGGTATCCAAATTCATTGGGACAACAACCGTTCGACGGAGAATTAAATGGGCTTTTACTACAAACTTTAAGGAAAAATCGCATAGAATAAAATAGTTAAACCAGTGATGGTCAAAGTACAAATTTCTCAAAAAAAATGAAAAATGCCAGATCTGTAAGCCGCATTACTCAGCCATCGCGTTAAATTAGTCAAACCATTGACTAAAATTTATTAATTTCTTTTCTTCGCTATCGGAATTGATAAGGTTATGAGCAATCAGACGGTTCATTCGCGAGTTATATCTATTTAAGTGAGGTAAAATAGCAAAAAGCGGTTTTTGGGCCATAACTTCAGATTTTGGGGGTCCCCGAGGAAAACCAAGTATGAGGAAGTGCTATACGCGACCTGCTCTACAGCGTAGGCTATGCCAATACCCAGGTTATTACAATTTTTGGAAATTTGTAGCACTGTGTTATTATTCCAGTCATCCCAAACATATGATACTGAACACGGCCAGGAATTTTGTAAGTTTTAGACACTAGCGACCCAATTTTTCAGCGCGACAACAAAAACAAAAGTCTGGCATAAATAGAAGAAATGAAACAACAAACCAAAACACAGCAAATGCGGCCCATTGTACTGAGGGCGGCATCTTACAACAAGAACAACATTACTATAAACGGTTTACCTTGGAAATGCTCCACATCATATCCACACCAATACATAGAATGATGAACTACAAACAAGACATTGAAAATTACGCGCATTTATACTGACATTTACCTGACCACAACAATCAATCAAATTAGTTATCAACTCCACAGCTGACTAAGCGGATGCTGTGCCTTTTTTGTACGTACACTTACAAGATTTTGTTTAGAATTATGTAATATAAATTGTTGTTTTTGTGTTATATTGTTTACAGCCCTGAAGACGAAGTGGTTTAAATATATTGAAAATCTAAAACTCGATTTTGTTTGTTTGTTTTTAATTAAGAACGTATAAAAAACATTGACCCTGAGCCAGCTAAAAAATCTAAAAAAAAAAATGAACATTTTGGCAAATATGGAATATTTATGAAACAAAAAATCATGTACAGAATATTTTGTAGTCTGTATGAGAAATCTGCAAAGAGCACAACTTGGAAAGATATCGCAACAGCTGTTTTGTTGTAACAATAAGTAGTTACCTTATTGAAATATAAAATATTATTTAAGAAAATAAATTTTTTTTATATCAAAACTATTCTTCCGAACCGAGGTTCGAACCAAAACCTTGGGTTCAGGGGTTCCGAGACCAGGTCAGCGAACCGAATCTTAGACTTTAAAATCATTTATCATTTATTACTATGATTTTATGGGTTTCAACTCTCGGAGCGCTTTTATGGGATCGCTGAGGTTCTTCTCCACATAGATATTTGTGCCGTCAAGCTTATTTCCATTTCTTCGTATCGTGTTAGCTGCCTCCTCAGTCTCCATTTGAGCCACTATACCCATCTTATTGTTTCGCCTATAGAATATTCAAGGTTCTTTAATTTGGACATTATTAACCCAGCGGATCCGATCAATCTCCGCTTTCAAAGGTCCATCGGTTTGGATTCCGCGAAAAATTAGATTTTTCCTTTTGTGTTGCTCAACAATCCTCATAAGCTCCTTGTGATTGGCGTCTGCATTAAGTTTGACTTGTTCAATCTCCCATCCCATTTTACATTTTTACTTGTTGGGCCACCGCTCCGAAATGTTGATTCAGATCGTCAATGTCGTCATTGAGAGCACAGTCAGCTAGCATCAAAACGTTTTAGTGTTCAGTTGACACTAGAACCGACCGGCTGTGTGGGCGCACGCATTGATTTGCCGACGGGAATTTTAAGGGTGGTTTTGTTGCACTGATTTGCACTCACTGTAGTTTTTATTGTTTCTTCATTGCTTTTTCGATAAGCACACATACTAAATTTGTGTGTATGTGAGCCCTTCGCTCTCGCGCTCACTCTTCAGTTCTCACTCGCGCTCTGAGCAAAATCGCTTCGATGAAAATGTTCGCTGAGCACCTCACCTTCTTTGTTGCATCATGGAATCATCCCAAAAACGCTCTTTCAACTTCTATCTCTCTCTCATTAGATAACAACAACTACACGGAATTTTCGGACATTTTTCAACGGAGAAAGGGGAGAGAAAAGATCCAGAGCACTAAAAGTAATGCATATTTTGTTTTTACTTATGTGTAGCTGTGGCATGCGTTGGCCCTCAATACGCAAAGAACCGCTTTGACAGACACATACTCAGACACCCAGTCCCCAAAAATACCAATAACAGAAAATGTGTGTGTTGGACTCGAGTGTAAAATTATGAGTGTCAGTCGGTTCGCATACTCATTTAAATCGAGTATTAATGCAGTCAAAAAAACAGGCACTTCTGCAGATCTCTGATCATCATTAAGTCACTTATAGTTGGCTCCTCTGGCGACATATCTAAACGTCCTTTCTTGGCTATCTGTGAAGATCCTTCTTGCTTTTACAACAATGTAGGGGCCTTCGTAACAAACTTTTGGGATCATAAATTTTTGCGAATGTAAGAGAAAGAGAGCACACTGATTGAGCACCATAGTTGTTTCATGGGAAAAATCCTCGCAGCTTCGTCGTCGGCAGTTTTTTCGAAGCTGCAGCCAGTATGAATAAGAAGGTGAGACCACTTTTCGATAATTCCAAAAAGTTTTTTAACAAAGTCACAAAGGACGGAATGCTCTTATAAATGGAAATTTACAGTTTTTAACGCGAACTAGTCCCTCAGTTTTCGAGTATCGAGCTGAAATTTTGCACAGAGTCTTCTTTTGTCTGCTAATATGTCGAAATTGACCGGATCGGATGACTACTTCTTGTAGCTGCCATACGAATGATTGGTCGGAAAAGGGGTTTTAGTGGGAAAAAACGTTTTGTTCTCAATATTACCGCTTTCAAACAGGGTCATTTGAAATATTAAATGTTTTTAAGCTGATTTGATCGAAGTAGCTAACCGTTGAGACAAGCTTTTTCAAGTGAATCAAAACTTCAGCACAATCGAAGTTAGCTTGGCCTTTCTCGTTTTTTTTTTTACATTTCAGTTGGGCTTACATTATGCTTGTTAAAAAAAAAAAGAATTGGCAAGCAAACATACACTCTCGTATTTCATTGTGTCTGGCAGTATAAATTATAATTCGCAAAAAAATTGCGGCCTAAGCGATAACAGAAAAATGCATTTAGTACATCTGTCACCATTAGAAGGTGGGCCATAGTCAGGCGCCATAGCACTTGTCACATGAACTCGAGCTGGCGCCGGCAGTGGCAACAACACCAACTGTCACCAGCGGATTCCTTGGCAATATATCAAAACTGCACGACGTAGGCCAAGTTTTGTGGCCTGCCCCGAAGATGTTTTACCGGATGACCCGCGTCTCACACTTGGCATTTTAATTACCGCATTTCACTTTTGTTGCCAATTTGGTGTCTGTGTGTGTGTAAATGCCACTTAATGGCGACTCATCTGCATTTGATGAGGAGCTGAGGGCGTGACATGGACGCTTGTAAGTTGAGTGCAGCTGCTACTTGTCCTCGTTTGGTTCTTCCGAAATTTCGACTGTTAGTCGAGTTTGCCCGTCCTTTTCAATGTATCTTGCAAATATGTATTTTTTTGTACACACACTTATTTGCATATAGAACAAACATGCATAGACCATGTGGCTCATTTGCATGCCCCCATAGTGGCCACTCCCAGTTTCGTTTCGTTTTAATTGTTAAACAAAATGGTCTTTGGCTTGTTTGACGTCCGTTTACTGCTGTCTAATTACAAATGTAAAAAAAATGCTTGCTGTTTTCTAATTACATGGAGGATGTTAGAGAACATTGACACGAAATCGAAAATTTCCATACCAGGGCTGCAAATCGGCTTCAAAACACTGTAAACCGAAAATTATTGAACCAAATGCAACGAATATAAGACCTCGGTTCGGTTCAACATATATTATACCTTAACGAGAGCGTAAGTTAAAGTCGGCTCTAACCGATTTTGATATACCCGTTACTCATGAAAAAACATTTCCTGTTATCCTTAGTGTGACCATCCGATAAGTATGCAACATTTTTTATATGGTGGGGGTAGCGGGGGGGCTTGGTTCACTTTTTTGCTCATAACTTGAGAACCGTTTGTCCGATCTTTATCATTTTTTCAGCAAATCGATTTGGCTAATTACTAACTATCTCTAGAAGGTACGAATCGTCTATCTTCAAAACTGTATAACGATATAACGTTTTTTCCAAATTGCGGGGCGGCAAACTCGATCTGCGTGCAGATAAAAGAAGCATTTGTCCCATACATGTCAAACCTCCATCTCTTACCATCTCTGATATCTGTTTGTTCATACGGACGGACAGACAGACGGACATGTCTATATCGACTCGGCTGTTAATGCTGATCAAGAATATATACACTTTATATGGTCGGAAATGATTCCTTCTGCCTGTTACATACATTTGCACGACTTTAGTATACCCTTTTTACTCTACGAGTAACGGGTATAAAAAATCTGACAACTATTCAGAGGTAAAAATCACGAACATTGGACTCAATGTATGAATGGGTTCTCACTTCAAGGAAACATTTTTTACAATCAAGTTAAGCTTTCATCATTTCAAGAACTTAATGAGCATTTTTGCTCATAAAATTTGGGAACATTTGAGTTGACATCAACAAATTTTCTAAACAGAGTTTTTCCCTCCGTCTACCAATCGATTTTTATTTTGTGTCCGATGCTGTGCGTCTATCAAAAAAAAAATATAAGCAAAGGTAAAGAAATAGTGTTAATGTCAAACGATTTGCCATATCAAGAAGCTGAACGGCCCACTAGTTAATTATATGATCAAGTTTTGTTCAAATTTTGGACAAGCCCACCCCCGCCCCGCAATACAAAATGTTGAATAACTTCCACATTTTTATACTCTGTACCGAAGGTACATGAAGTATATTAAGTTTGTGCAAAAGTATGTAACAGGGAGAAGGAATCATTTTCGACCCTATAAAGTATATTTATTCTTGATCAGCATCAACAGCGATATATATAACGAGTCGATATAGCCATGTCAGTCTGTCCGTCTGTCTGTCCGTCCGTATTAACAAACAGATATCAGAGATGGTAAGATATGGAGGTTTGACATGTATGGGACAAATGCTTCTTATATTTGCAGGCAGATCAAATTTATTTTAAATTTTTGCCACGCCCCCTTAATTTAGAAAAAACGTCATATCTCCCGCAGTTTTGTAGATAGATAATTCGTTCCTTCTAGAAATAGTTAGTCATTCGTAATATGTATTGATTTGCCAAAGAAAAAATAAAGATCGGATGAGCGGTTCTCAAGTTGTGACCAAAAAATAAAATCCCACCTCTCTCACCCACTCCCACGCACTCACAACCAACGCCGCATTTCATTCAACAACGTGTGAGTGAAAGAGAGAGGGAGAGAGAGAGAAACTTAGAGATGAGCGCAGCAGAAGCGTTGCATTCTGCTCCTACTCTTGGTACAGAGTATGACAAAGTCGGGCTTGACCGACTTTCTCACTTGTTTGTTGTATCGAGTTCTAATTTATAACTTAAATATATATTGCAATAACTATAATCCCTGATTTACAGCAAGATCGGATAATAAATAGCCGAGTTAAAAAAATGTTGTATACTTTTCGGATTTTTACCCTCAGGAACGCAGGAACACTGTTAAACAGGGTTTTTTCATGAGTAACGGGTATATTGAAGTCAGAATTCGACTAAGACCAGATAATCTTAACAGAAGATTATATTCTCAATTTTAATCTTAGTCCATTAATGTTGGATAAAGATCGTTTATACTCGACTTTAAGACGAAAAAATCTCATTTTTTAATATGGAAAAAAAATTATATTAAGCATTTCTTATTTTTTTGTTGTGTTTGCTTTAGTTATTAACAATTTGTTGTTTTTAAAAATCTTATATAAATGTTAATTATTAATCCGCTGGTACTGGGACTTGAACTGAGTACGTCGGAGTGATTGACCACACTGCATCGCCACTCAGCCCGCTTGGCTGTTGGGCGTCATTTGTAAGGCGCCACCAGTCGCAGTATAAGAACTCAGCACGACAATGATTTCTGTTAGCTGAGTTTTTATACTGCAACTGGCTGCGCAAAAAAATGTACATCTAACAGCCGTGTTAGCGGAAAGGTTGTGGTTCAAGTCCCAGGACGGGCGGGTTGTTTGTTTTTTATTTTTTTGTAACAAAAATCTATTCATACAAATATATCATAAAGTTTTTTTTCTGAAGCTTTACAGAAAACTGTAGATGGTTGATAAATATGCAAAATGATAAATCTTGTTTTTAAGATTTTTAATCTTATTTCAAGGTTTTTCAATCTTGTTTTTATAAGATTGCAAGATTGTCGAAAGAAAAATTTTCAATCTAGATTTTAGATTGATTTTTTTTTCTCAGTGCATCTGCCTTACACTTCTGTGGAACCGCGCCCAGCATCTGGGGAATCCACCCTTTGAATACCTGGCGGATTAACCCTTTAAGGACCTAGCTCTTTTTATCAACTCCTCCAAATGGTTTAAGCACCCTTTCTCTTCACACAATATTATCTATTCACCTGTAGGCATCACAATGTGCAAAATCTGGGTGATTTCGGTCTCTGCCCATTAGCCTATTTAACCAAACCTAATCTTATTATTTGAGCCTTAGAACCTTCTGAATGATTATTACTCAAGTTTATTTTGATCAGGCTCTTTTTCCAATGTAAGGATATTCGGACTATGATTTTATTTAACCTTTAACCTTATTTTAATCTTTACGCAAAAGCCTCGGGCATTAAGTGTTTCGAACATCAACCATTGGTTAATTTCGAAGTTCGAACCCATGAACTTTCATAAAGTTAACACCCCTTATCCATTCATTTGCAATTTCGTTCCAAATCAGTCTGGCTATTTGTTCAACTCCTTTGTTCGGCCATTCGAAACTAATGCCCTCTTGATGCAATGCCAAACCAATCATCGCATCAAAATGAGCCGCCCACCAGCGTTGCCTTCACCTTTTTCCCACCCGCTGGGCAGCCCCCTGTGAAAGCCCCTAACCACAGATGGAGCCGGTGCTCGCGTTGGCTAATGAAAGTGCAAAAGTTTTTCCGCGGCCACGAAATGAGCTTAAAATTTAGTTGCTGGTGCTGTAGTTGCATTTTGCACTTTGGACTCTTTTCGGGTCTTGGGTTTTCGTTTTCGGTTTCGGTTTGGGTTTGTGTTACTTACTTTCGTAGATGGCGCGTGCCGCGCACTAGTCCAGGCGTACAGCAATTGACCGTGACCGGGGTATCTGTGGGGAAGATATCGCTACATTAATAATATATGTAAATAGATATGCGTGGCCCCGCCCATCTGGATATTGTAATCATAATTTAAAAAGCAAACTGTGAAAATTACGCAGGGAAAAACTGGTATCACAATCATATCACATTGTGGCATTAACAGCCGTGCTGCCGGTTTCTCTTTCGTTAAACTTTTGGACCAAAATTAGACTTAAATAAGCCCCCCTGGCTGATGATGTTCCTGATATACATTGAGGGTATTCACAAGCCCCTCTTTTCTGTATTTTAAATAAGATGGTTTTTATTGACTGACTCATTGGAGTTAGAAATGTCAAACTTAAAGAGTATTTTCCATTTTGTGATGAAGTCGTGCAAATGTAAGTAACGGGCAAGAGGAAATATTTCCGACCATATAAAGTAGATTTATTCTTGCTCAGCATCAACAGTCCAGTCGATATAGCCATGTCCGTTCGTTCTACCGACTGTCCGTATGAACACCTACAGCTCTAAGGCTAATAGGAACGAAATTTAAGTAGTGGACTCCTATTGCCTGCTCGCAACGCACACTTCCGCTCCTACAATAAAAAATGTTGAATAACTCCCACAATTTTTAAGATATCAATCCCTAATTTATAACTTTTATTTCTATTCGCAAAAGCTTTAGTCCCAGAAATTTTCATTAAGATCGGAAAATAAATAGCCAACTTAAAAAAATGCATTCAAAATTCCAGCTTAAGCCACGAAAAGCAAACAATAAAGACAGCTTTTGCACAGATTCAATTCCATCTTGATGGGTCGAGTATTGCAGAGACTGCACACATGATCCGTACTCAAAAATCGGACGGACAAGAGATGTGTGCAAAATCTTTGTCGTATATGAATCAACAAATGCCTTCGACTTCTTCTTTTTCTTCTTTATTGGCCCGATGCTTGCATCACAACCGGTCTCGGCCGCTGCAACTAATGTCCGCCAGTCGCTTCTGCTCCGTGCGAGCTGGCACCAGTTTTTCACGCCAAGCTTGAAATTGTCTTTCCGCACCTGGTCGTCCCACCTTAGAGGTAGTCGTCCCACCTTGCCTTGTCCCAGTTCTTTCGCATTCCTCTTGTAGACCATTTTTGCTGGAGCTTGATCATCCATACGGGTAACATGTCCCAGCCAGCGCAGCCGCTGTTGCTTTATGCGCTTAACCAGACTAGTATCCCCATAGAGCTCATACAGTTCGTCATTCCTTCGGATGCGAAAATCCTCGCCAACTTTCAAAGGTCCATAAATCCTGCGAAGAATCTTTCGGTCGAAAACGCCAATCGCCGCCTCATCCGCTGATGATATTGCCCATGCTTCTGCGCCGCATTGCAGTACTGGAATGATAAGCGACTTATATAGCGCTATTTTTGTTCTTCGCTTGAGGTTTCTGCTCTTGAGCTCCCTACTTAGTCCGTAATAGCATCGGTTTGCGAGCGTGATTCTTCTTCGAATTTCCAGGCTGATGTTGTTGTGGCCGGTTATCATCGTTCCGAGGTAGACAAAGTCCTCTACAACTTTAAAGTTGTACTCTCCCATTGCAACAGATTGCCAAGTCGTGTGTACTTCTGCTTCGAAGACACTAGGTACTTCGTCTTGTCCTCGTTTACCGCTAAACCCATTAGCTCAGACTGCTTCTCAATCTCTGAAAACGCATTGCTTACTGCCTGTTCGGTTTTGCCGATAATGTCAATATCATCGGCATATGCGAGTATTAATTTATTAAAGATGGTGCCCGATCTGTTGGCATTTCGGCACTGGCGCAGTATATACTCCATCAGCAGATTAAAGAAGTCACACGATATGGTGTCACCCTGCCTAAAACCTCTTTTGGTATCAAAAGGCTCGGAGAGGTACGTTCCTATTTTGACGGAGCTTTGAGTGCTTCTCAACGTCATCATGCAAAGTCGAACGTACTTTGCTGGAATACCTAAAGTAGACAGGGCTTCGAAAAACCTTGACCTTATCGACGTGTCGAAAGCGTCTTCGTAATCGATAAAAAGATGGTGATTTTCTCTCATAGGTCTTCTCCAGGATTTGGCGCAATGTGAATATCTGGTCTGTGGTGGATTTACCAAGTCTAAAGCCACACTGATAAGGTCCAATCAGAGTATCAATTAGCGGCTTTAGGCGTTCACAAATAATGCGGGACAGAACCTTATATGCGATGGGGAGGAGACTGATCCCGCGGTAGTTGGCGCGAACTGCAGGGTCTCCTTTTTTAAAGATTGGACAAAGAATACTTAGGTTCCAATCGTCAGGCATGCTTTCATCAACCCATATACGGCACAGAAGTTGGTGCATGCACCTTACCAATTCTTCGCCTCCAGCCTTGAACAATTCTGCGGGCAGCTCATCAGCGCCTGGCGACTTGTTGTTCTTTAGCCTTCGTATGGCTAAACAGACTTCCTGTTGGGTCGGCGGGTCTATCTCTATGTTGTCGATTGGTGGCATCGTTACTTCTCTAGTGGCGGCATCCTGTTCGTCATCGCCTCCCAGTAGGTTGGAGAAGTAACTTCTCCATTTGTTAAGCGCCACTCACGTTAGTCAGCAGCAAATGCGGGTGCATTGTCACTGCTTCCGGTGGTCACCACGAGGAGGTGTAAGTCGACTTGAGACGTAGTAAGCCAGGATAGCCTTCGACTAGCGCTTAATAAATCCACAAACACTTTACAAACAGTAGCATAAATATGAGAGTCAAATTTAAGTCGGTGATCAAGAATTACCCCATGATCATTTACCTCAGATATTTTAACTGTATTAAAACACTCTAGTGGGACATTATTAAGCATATAAGAAAATAGTTCTGGCAAGGTTCTGTAAAATGTGACTATAACCTTACACTGCTTAGTTTTAACAGTTGTGTATTGCTAACAATTCTCATCCCCTAAAAAGTGATGTCATCCCTTATGCAAAATCACGCACTGAATCCGTTTTTTCATTTTTGGGAAAGAACTTCTCACTTTATTACTCCATTATTATCGAAAATTCGATAAAAAATTTTGAATGTTTTTTTCCCTTGGATGATGTAACCTAATTTATACTTTGACAACTTTTATATTTGAATTTATTTTTATAACAAATTCAAAAAGTATCGAAATCTGTTGGAAATTGTGAATGTTATTAGCATTTGTCTAAAAATTGAGCAATATCAATTTTGCCATCCAAGTGATATTAAAAATGTCTTTGGTCAATGTGTGGTTTATTTAAGGAGTTAAACGAGCAGTATGATCCAGTCAAGTGGCTTTTGCTTATCGACGGTTGCAAGCTAAGTCTATAAGCGTTATAGTTGCTTCGATACCGCTAGCGCATGCCGATAATATAAAAGATGCAAGGAACATAACTGGAAAATTTGCGCAGATCTTAAAGTTGTTGCAATAGTTTCAGGATTGCAACAAGGAAATACCAAACACATGTGTTTTTTCTGCAAATGGAACAGTCGAGCACGCCACGAGCACTGCGTTCGAAAGGAATAGCCAGACCGAACGAATTGCATATGTAGTTAGACAAGAAAATGTAAAGTTCGAGAAACATGTTAGTAAGGAGCAAATTATACTGCTTCCCCTACATATGGGCTTAATTTTGTGAAGGCTCTACAAAAAGACGGTGATGCATTTGCATATCTGAAGAGTGTGTTCCCTTAACTATCCGAGGCAAAGATCAAAGAGGGTGTGTTTGTTAAGCCGCAAATTAAAAATTGTCGTTGAAAACTCATTTTTTTGGTTCTTATTTGGATTTTTGCCCTGAAAACCCCGGCGATGAAAGTGATGAGTATCGAAATCTGTTCCACTGAGAAATTTTAAACGCTATATTCGGATTCAGCGCATGCTTTTACATAATGAATGACATCAAATTGTAAAGGATTAGAAATCATTAATTATTTGTAAACTCGTGTTATCTTTATTCCAAGACTTTAATGCCTCCAAGTCAGCTTGCTAATTAACACGGGAAACCAAATCATTATATGTTAAGGATCGTTTGGCATCTTCGGCGTACATAAGCACACGAGAGTGAGTCAAGACTGACGGACGATCATTTATTAGGAGTGTAAAAAGCAATGGAACTAACTGAGCGTGATGATCGGATAACCGGATGTTTGTAAAGCATAGAAGATAGCATATCCGGCTGATTTGTTACGTGCATTCATTTTCAGCCCAGAAATTAGTTTTTGAGCACCACTTACCTTTCAGCTCTTTGGCCAGCCACCTCGTGGCCAAAATTACGGCTAATTTGGAGTGTGCGAATGCGTCTCGTGCATGGAACTTAACCGCCCAGGTTCCCACATTCAACGGATCATCGAAATCGATTTTGGCCGCCTGATGGGCGTGCGCCGAAACGAACACAACCCGACCCTGCTCCGCTTTCTTCAGATGCGGCAGGAGCAATTGTGTCAGCAGAAACGGTGCCAGGTAATTCACCTGACTGTGTTGCTCAAAACCATCCTGAGTGGGCACCTGAGTGTCGGCGAATACCACGCCCGCATTGTTGACCAGCACATCGACACGCTCAAACTCAGCCAGAAGCTGCCCGGCAAAGTGGTGAACGCTACGCAGCGAGCTCAGGTCAAGGTAGCGGGCCTCCACGAAGTATCGGTCTGCTGGATTCGTGTCGTCGCCAGGTGAGATGGGGGTGCGACATCCCAACTCTCGCTTGATGACGGCAGCGGCACGTTCCCCAGCTGCTACATTGCGGCATGCCAGGATTATGCGGCCTCCACGTGCAGCGAGAGCTGTGGCTATCTCGAAGCCGATGCCGCTGTTGCCGCCTGTGACGACAACAATTTGCTCCTTGATTTGATTATCGTTGGGGCAGCGCTGTCCGCTCATTATGGTCCTGCAATGCGGGCGAAAGAAGAGAATGATAAAGCCGGGTAGAGAAAGGTAGTACGGTAAAGAGGATGTAATGCGAACAACAAGAGGTGGGGTTGCGGCTTGTGGTGGCGTGTAATGAAGTGAAACCTCTGTGTGGGCTGCATCGTTATTGCAACGCATTGAGGGTGTTAATTGCCTTAATTTGCTAATTTGAAATACCGCCGGCTTCTACACATAATTCAGAGATTCCTACAGCCATGAGGTGATGGGATATTTATTGATAACCGCGCACAAAGATTGTTTATTTGAAAATGACCAACCAATGTCATATTCATATAATATTTCTTTGAGTAGTGGATTATCAATTAATTAATTTGGATTACCTGTTTAAATGTTGATCAGTTGAAGAGTTACTTAAAGAGTTGACATTGATTACACAGGCCAACAGACATTTAGACAGACAAGATTTATGAGTTTTATGCGACAAAAGTGTCCTTTTCAAACTTAATCGAGGTGTACAAGCCATTGCAGTGGTTGGATGGTAATTACAACCGTTTTAGCATATAGCCTAAAGGATCGTATATTTTCACAATTTTTTTTTTATAAATCAGGCCTATATAGAATTCTGATTTTTTTTGTTTAAATCAGGCCTATATAGAATTTTAGTTTTTTTTTAGGCTGCTCATAAATCTATGAATTTTTGCTGTGCGTAACCTCCAAATTTTTTAAATGCTAAATATATATCTTGAAAACGAGAGCTGATGAAGAAAATATGGACAATATGGACAAAGCTAGAACGTAATTTTATACAAAAAAGCCTGAACCCCCTGGTTTATTCCTTCACTTGTTTAAACATGTATCAATTCATGACAATCACAGCATAGTCAACAGTCAACAATTGAACCAAAATGAACGACATACAAAGACACAAAACAAGAACAATTCAAAACAAGGCTTCTGGGCCGAATTTCTTTTCCCGGTTTGGCTCGGGTTTTTGTGTCCATCGAACCGGACCCAGAATAAAACCTTCTAAGTTGTTAACACTCCGAACCTTTTGATAAAACAGTAACATTTAGGGAATTTAGGAGTCTCGTAAAATGGTAAACATCATAAGTTTACGACTCAACAACAAAATCTATACTTATAAATCTGTAAGCCCGACTGACTGCCATATAATCAACCCACTGCCAAAACTGCTTATCGATTAGTTATGCAGGGGAGCACTAAGAAAGATATTTTGAAAATTTTTCCCCGAGGTGGTTGAAAAGGCCAAAGAAAAGTTTGTATGGGCCACATAAATGGCTTTGGCGCTCTGGAAATATTGTGGACAGAGGATGAGCTACGAGTGCGAAATACAGTGAGAGTGACAGTGCCACAAAATTCAACTTTTTTATAGCCTGGGTTTTGGGACCAATAATAGGGAAACTAAAGGCATCAGGTACCTACACCATACCTAATTCATACCATCACTCGCCAAGCGATTAGTACCCTGCCCATAGAAGTCTAACTTGGAAAATGAAATAAATGGAATACCGTTCGATAGAATTTTGAAGATTTTAAATATATTAAGAGACTGACCAATTTAATGTGTCCTTAAGAGATGGTAACATGCATCGAATAACCGCGAAAGTGGGTACTACATTAACGAGTCCATATAGGCCATAAACTAGAGATAAAAATAGACCGAATCGCGTTTTCAGTTTTACCAAGGAAGCCTTGGTTCGCGGTTTATAGGCATTTACAAACTAGCAATTACCTTAGAACAAAATTGTCCAATTAGTTGTACATACTTCTGGCCCTAAAAAAGGTCCTAATTTTCGCTGCCCGCAGATTTTTTTTCCTGCAAAAAGCTTAATTTGACAACATAATAAACTGTTCTGGCAACACTGTTCATTTTCTCTTCCTTTAATTTCGTTTCCATAGAAGTGGACCCGTTCAAACACAATTTTGGTTGCCAAATTTTGTTATAAATATTTTGACGCTTTAATCGATATAAATCTCTTAGACCGAGTAATTATCAACCCACAGCCTGGATCGCTTATTCTAGAGATTTAATATTAAATAAATTTACATGTTATGTTCAGCATTCACAAAACAGTAAAGAAATAATTTGTAATTGTGGAATATCCCTTACTCAATCTACTCTAAATTTAAGCGAGAAGGCCAAACTAACTTCGTCCTTCGAACGATAGTTCCTATGGCAGTTATTAAATATAGTCATCCGATTTTGACCAAAACTACCAAATCTGTGTGAAAGCATATAATATCAATATTCGCAGAGTTGGGAGACGTTAACATTCAAAACAAAAAAGTTTTTCTCACTGAAACCTCCTTTTCAACCGATACTTCATATGGCAGCTGTAAGATATAGTTATCCGATCCGGTCGGTTCCGACATATTAACAGTGTGCAGTAAAAGAAGACTCTGCGGGTTAAGCTAGTACGTTATAAAAAGCTTCCACCTATTTGATGCCCTAGGGTATGTTTAAAAAATCAGTCGTATAATTGTAAAAGGTAACGAATTGAAATGTTTTAAAATTATTGAACGAATCGATTAAAAACACTTGCCATCTAGCCAACTTGAGATTTTTCTCCTAAAAATATGCGGGCACTCCAATAAAAAATTAAATCAAATGTTAAGACCTTTTCCGTAAGCTCCATTTACACTACCTGATCACTCAGATGAGTTTTGGTCAGACGAAAACTCATCTGATCAACTCAGTTTTGCTTTTACACATGCCTGAGAACCACAGACGAGACAGTTGCAGAACCAATGGTTCAACGGAATCATCTGGTTCATATGAACATTGTGACGTTGCTTTGTTTACATAGAAGAAGAAGAGAAGAAGAATAAAAAGCGAAACGGCAATCTGCGTTCTGATGCTTCTTAAGTTGCAATTTATTTTTTGGATTTAAATAAGATTTCACATACTCTTGACCGATAGCCAAAATTCGATAAGAAATGTATATCGACTGTCAGAAAATGGCAACGCCATTGGCAACACTGTAACTCGATAAATGCCACTCAGATGAGTGCTCCCCAGCGGCGCAAAAGCCCATTACAAGTTCCATGTTCTCTTAAACACTTTGAAGGTTGGCAGCCTTCAAGTATCGGTTACTAAGCTTGGCCGTTTTCGTTGGCATACTGTATTCAAAGCAGAATACTATGTAATCGAAAAAAGGGGGCGTATAACAGAAAACACTTCGGCTTTAGATTACAACTCAATATACCATTTGAGAAAATGTTGGCGAGGAAGTATGCGTTCAGTTCACAAAACGATACACCATTTTGAAACTTGTGTGTGGACTTGTGGACTAGCTGTGCACGTGTCCACAGACTAGGTGTATCGGATTGTAATGGGGATCAAAATTAAAAAACTTAAAAAAAAAAAATGTTGTATGAGAAGACGAAGAAATTGAACTCGGGACACATAACATAGAAGCACATGGACGACTGCACGTTATCTCACTTGACTATTAAGCATATGGGAGAACTGGCGACAAAATCATAATTAAGAATGTAGGCAGTTGGCACTTTGCCGACCGAGGTGCCTTTTTTCAAAAGTCGATTGACACAAACATGGCACAACTGTTATATATATATATATATTTCGTTGTATAGTTCTGGCATTTTGGAAGCCTTTTATGATTGAGGTCCATTCCGGAATTAATGAAACCAAAACCTTTGGTTCAATAAGTGGGGGAACCGGCTCAAACGCACGAACTGAACCTTCCTCAGAATTTCAGAGTTGTACAGTAGACTGGCCCTTATATTAACTTTTTTTTTTTTTTTCAAAATACCGGGCGGAAAAAGATTCGGTTTGGTCCCAATAGATATGAAAAAAAGTTTGGCAGCGATCGGACTTCATTTAGTAGACGCGCGCTCGCCCTCAAAATCGAACATTTGAAATATATGGAAAATGAAGGGGATGAGTTTCGAATGTTATCTCTAAAAATTCCAAAAAAATGTATATGTTTGATTCTTTTTATATCTTTTTAGGGGAATATCATAGCAACATTTTAAATATAAATGGGTCTTGTTTTGAGCGTAAGCTTGGCCAGAATCATATCAAAAGGGCAAATTTTTGAAAATTTTTTTGGTATTTTTTTCGAAAAATTTTTAATATATATGAGATTCTGATTTTTGCTTTTACCCGGGCGGAAAAACTATCTTTTTGGTTCCAATAGATATAATAAAAAGTATGGCTGCGATCGGACTATATTTAGTGGACGCGCTCTCGCCCCAAAAACCCAAAATTTTAATTATACTGCCAATATATGGGATGAAATTCGGATTAAATCTCTAAAAATTATAAAAAAAAATTTTAAGTGGATTTTCTCTTTAACCCTTAGGGGGCGCGCACACTAGCGGCAGAAAACTGAACTGACGGCAGAACTTTAAGCCGAGCTTTCAGCTTTCGAAAAACAAACACGCTACGTGCATGGAAGGGCGCACACTATGCGCTTAATTGATCATTTTAATTCAGCCGTAAGTTCAGCTTTGTTTGAATGAACAAACATGCTTGTTTATTTCTGCTCGCTGATGTTTTTAATAACGGCGGCAGTTACATCAATCATGAACTGCAAAATATTATTAAGTAAAATTGCATAAAGCAGCCCACCATCTTGAAATTAAAAAAACTAAAAACTATTCCAATTTTCCAAATTTGAAAAGAGACAATTAGAAAACAAATTATTGAAAAGTGTTGGCATTACTCGAATAACGAATCGTCTAGATAACTATTTAAAAAAACTTTTACTTTGTCAGGTTTTATTTGTAAATAATTTAATATAAATATCGATTATTCGAATAAATATCTACATAACATTAATAAAAAATAATTTAAGAAAAATTATTCGTTATCCGTGTTTGAATAAAAAAAGCCAACTCTGCTATTCCAGCATGAATTACACCAAATATGTGCTGTATACATAACGTTATTTTGGCCATAAATGGTGATCCATTAAGATGTTTTTTTTTAATTAAAAATAAATTACAAAAAACGGAGTTGGATTGTTGAATCGCTATTATGGGCTGAAGGAACTAGCTCAGACATTTTCCTTTTAAAGATAATTTCATTCAAATGATGGCCGCAGCTACACCGTAAATGGTAAATTTAGATTTAAGGATTTTTTAAATTTTAAGTCACTTTTTCCATAATTGCTACTGGTATCTCACGAACTGCGCTAGTAATGTTAGCTTTCAAATCTTGAAAGCTATCGCTTATCAGGCTTATCGACGAAAGATAAATTTTTTTCAAAATATATCTAGAATTTAATTTTCTCAGATATATTTGATGTATTTTACTTGTACTTTTCCAATTCTTAAAAAATTTTTTTGTAATTCATACCGCATACTACATGTGGCAATAAATTGATGAAACGAGTTTTGCGTTTATTATACAGCAAGGTATTGTTTTTATGAAACAACTTTAAAAAGCGCATGTCAAAATCTGATTTTTTAAGCTGGATATTGGTAGCAGAAATGCAGCATGGTACAATAAAAGAATATATGATATCATTTAATTGTTTTTAAAGGAACAAATGAATTAGTATATTATACTTTTATATTTTATTTGCTAGGTAAGTTCAATTTTTCATTTATGCTTAGATAGATCTCGTCAATATATTTTGAAAATGCTTATTTTAAAACCAAACAGAAAGTTCTTAACGTTTTTGGAGTATGTGATATACCGTGATGTCACTTTTTTTCAGACCTAACTTTTGTATGGCAGCTATACTATATAGTTCTCCGATTTTGACAAGGCTTGGTGAAATTATGTAAAATCATTAAAAACTTATAAATACGAGCGTTGGGAGCGATAGCACTAAAAACAAAAAAGTTGTTCTCACTAAAACAAGTTTTTCAACCGATCGTTCCTATGGTAGCTATATGCTATAGTCATCCGATCCGGCCGGTTCCGACAAATGTGCAGCGTATTTATATCAAAAGACTTCGTGCAAAGTTTGGTTAAGATAGCTTTAAAACTGACGGACGAGATAGCATAGAAACAGACGGACGGACAGACGGACGGACAGACCGACAGACGGACATGGCTATATCAACTCAGCTCGTCACGCTGAACAAGAATATATATACTTTATATGGTCGACAATGCTTCCTTCCCTGCGTTACAAACATCCGGACAATTTTAATATACCCTCTCCAAGGGTATAAAAAAAAATTTATATATATATGTATATAATATCGATTTTTGATTTCCTATTCTTAATGTATTGTATATACATTTAAGTACATACAGAAAATTTTAGGTCAATTCGCCCATTATTTTCCAAGTTACACGCATATTTGCAGAGACTTGTCAGGTAATTTTCACAGTCGGTGACTATGATTTTTTAAAGATGGCTGCACTGATCGGTTTGAAATTTTTCAGATTTATTCCACATATTATTATTTCTTTTTTTCCCTTGCTTTAATTTTTTCTGCACTTTAAAATTTTTGGCAATTGAGGAGATACCATGTTGCTAGGAAGAATCAAATGTATAAGCTGAAAGTTCAGATCAGCCACATGTGTGCGCACTTTCAAAATTATAGGTGTGCTGAAACCATTTCTGTTGTCAGCAAAGCTTTCGGCTCTGCCGTCAGTTCAGTTTTCTGCCGCTAGTGTGCGCGCCCCCTTAAAGGGGAATACTATAGCAACATTTAACATATTTTTGTGTGATATTTCGAGCGTAAACTTGGTCAGAATCATATCAAATCGGCCAATTTAAAAAAAAAAAAAAATTTTTTTGAGATGAGTTTCAAATTTAATCTCTAAAAATTTTTAGTTTTTGTTTAAGTGTTAATTCCCTTTAAATACTTTTATCGGAATATCATAGCAACATTTTAAATATATTTGTTGGATACTTCGAGCGTAAACTTGGTCAAAATCATATCAGAACTCCAATTTTTCTCATTTTTTTTGGGTTTTTTTTAAATGATAAATTAATTTATGCGAGACTTTGATTTTTGCTCTTGCCTGGGCGGAAGAAGTTTCGTTTTGATCCCAATAGATATTATAACGAGAAAGGCAAGGCTAACTTCGTCCGTGCCGAAGTTTTTATACACTTGAAATCGCTTGTCTCAGCGGTTAGCGACTTCGACCAAACTTCGCAGATCAGCTTAAAAACATTTAATATTACCCATGACCGTGTTTGAGAGCGGTAATATTAAGAAAAAAACAGTTTTTCTCATTAAAACACATTTTTCGACTGATCATTTGTATGGCAGCTACAAGAAGTAGTCATCCGATGCGGTCGGTTCCGACATATTAGCAGCGTGCAAACAAAAGAAGACTCTGTGCAAAATTTCAGCTCGCTAGCTTCAAAACTGAGAGACTAGTTCGCGTAGAAACAGACAGACGGACAGACGGACGGACGGACAGACGGACAGACGGACGGACAAAGCTTAATCGACTCAGCTCGTCACGCTGATCAAGAATATATATACTTTATGTGGTCGGAGATGATTCCTTCTATGCGTTGCAAACTTCTGGGCAAAATTATAATACTCTTTTCAAGTGTATAAAAAGTATGGCAGCGGTCGGACTTCAGTTGGTGGAAGCGTACTCGCCCTCAAAATCGAATATTTGAAATATATGCGCAATATTTGGGGTGAGTTTCGGGTTTAATATCTAAAGTTTTTAATAGATTCTCTTTATATTCTTTTAGAAGAATATCATAGCAACATTTTAAATGTAAATGTCGGATATTTAGAGCATATCTCGTATATGTTATTTTATCCTAAAAAAAAAAACATAAAAAAACCATAAAAAATGAAAAAACTGTGCTTTTAGATATGATTCTTACCAAATTTAAATATCAAAATATCTAACATTAATATTCAAAATGTTGCTATGACATTTCGCTTAAAGTATTTAAAGAGAAATAACACTTTAAAAAAAATTTTAAATTTTAGAGATTAAATACGGAATTAATCTCAGAAAAAAATTTTTTTTTTGAAAAATTGGCCGATTTGATATGATTCTGACCAAGTTTACGCTCAAAATATCCAACAAATATATGTAAAATGCTGTTATGGTATTCCCCTTTAAGGATTTAAAGAGAAAAACCACTTAAAATTTTTTTCCATTTTTTAGAGGTTTAATCCGAATCTTATCCCATATATTGGCAGTATAATTAAAATTTTTGGTTTTTGGGGCGAGAGCGCGTCCACTAAATATAGTCCGATCGCAGCCATACTTTTTATTATTTCTATTGGAACCAAAAAGATACTTTTTCCGCCCGGGTAAAAGCAAAAATCAGAATCTCATATATATTAAAAAATTTTTCGAAAAAAATACCAAAAAAATTTTGAAAAATTTGCCCTTTTGTTATGATTCTGGCCAAGCTTACGCTCAAAACAAGACCCATTTATATTTAAAATGTTGCTATGATATTCCCCTAAAAGGATATAAAAAGAATTAACCCATATACATTTTTTTGGAATTTTTAGAGATTACATTCGAAACTCATCCCCCTCATTTTCCATATATTTCAAATGTTCGATTTTGAGGGCGAGCGCGCGTCTACTAAATGAAGTCCGATCGCTGCCAAACTTTTTTTCATATCTATTGGGACCAAACCGAATCTTTTTCCGCCCGGTATTTTGAAATCTATTTTTAAGGGCCAGTCCATTGTACAGCCTTGATTCAAAATTAAATTTATAATTTTAGAGAGCTTTAGCTAAATAAAAACTCTTATTCTTCGGTCTGAATTTCTTAAAATGCCAAACCCTTAATTCAGCTCGTTTTATTTGCTCCACTTAATTTTATCTAATTTCTTCTCCGTATTTCAGAATTCAATTGGCATTACGTTTACTTTTTGTAAACTTGCTCAAATCCGCTTTGTAAATATTTGCCGCAGTTGGTAGTCGCCACATATTGCAGCAGCACATTGCTCACTGCCAGGCTGCTTTCCGGTTCCCTCTTCAGCTTACGGTGCCACCTGCAACTTTGCGCAGCAGAGGCCACAAAAACCGCGGCGCTCAACGTGCCAAAAAAATATAATCTTCGGATATTACGAATTATCCGAGCTCTCTTTATGAAATCCACTTAAAAAGTTTTCGCGAGAACAGCGAGTTTTTACTCGACAGTGACATTTATTTACGTGTCCGGTGCTGAGTCCGGCGAAAAGCAAAAGTTTTCATCGGCCACCTTATCGTTGGCAAGTCCAGCACAGCACAGCACAGCTCAGCCCCAGCCGTTTCCGTTGCCTCATGAAAATGTATGAGATGAGCCGACTGCCCCAGCCCACCAAACTCACCGCACAGTAATCACAACGCCCACCACAAGGGCCGCAATCGTTGGCCACCAGGTGGAGAAGGGATCCGCCTGCTCGAACATGGTCAAAAGGCGTTCCATGGCGTCTCCGCTCTGGAGCTGTGTGCAATTTTAAAACTGTCGCCTCGCGTTCGTATTGATAAACGGAATTCTGAATTCTGATTCTCTGACGTGGGTGTCGTCTGCACTGCAGGAAGAGCAAACATGGACTGGCCCGCAATTGTAATAATAAATATAAATTCTCATTGCGTGGACCCGGACCCCCATTCGGACTCGCTTCCACCCATACGCGGATTTCCATTGCAGAAGAAGCAGAAGATGCTGCTGACAATTGAATTTAAATGGATGCGCCGTCACCGGCATATTTTCAATTTACATAAATGCTTGTTGCGTGGCATTTATATACATGAGGTGGAAGGGGGACAGACGGTCCGCTTTGGCTTTGGGTGCTCGACACCTGTCGCCGGTTTTAAGGCTAGGTGCAAATTGGCACGGGTGGGAATAAAAAATGTGCACGCTATTTACACGCGCTTCTCTGCATATTTTAACATTTCGTGTTGTCGGTTCGGTTCTGCCGTTTAACGCATTCAGTTTGCATATTTTTGTTTGAGCTAGCGTTTTAAATTAATATTCAGTTTAGGGACTCTTTCTCCACATTTCCAGATAGACAAGCCAACTTTCATAATTACCGCTCAACAGCGGTGAACAAGAAGGCAACGACACGCCGAAAGTGAGTAACGCACTTCCGGCGTTGTGATTTCTTCGTTTATTATGACGTGGCTTCTTTTATTGTACCGATTGATTATGAACGATTTCACTCAGAAACAGCTAAGAACGTCCGTCAAGCCGGACTGTAATATACCTTGTACCTGCAGTAGCAGTTATGAAATCATAACTTGGTCATAATTTGATTCCTTCAGCAAATCGATTAATAATACTGATGGCAAAATATGCGTTGAATGTTCGAACCATCTACCTACAAAATAGTGGGAGATATGAAGGTACCTTTAGTACAGAGAATCAAAATAATCAAAAGAATCGGGGGCAAAGTTTTTAAAGTTTTTTAAGAAATAATTGTTGTCAGGCGCAAGGTGGTGTGTATTTTATGTGCTTTATTTATAATTCAAACACAGTTTGTTTATTTCTTCCATATATTTCCATTTCTCCATATTCAGAAAAATAACACAAGAAAACTAAACACAAAATTTTTATACTTGATTCAAAGCAAAAGGATTGCAGAAATTTTACTTACAGAAGAGCAACAGCGTCCATTCAGTCAGTGGAGTTTAAAACTGAGTCTATTTTCTTATTGCTATGGCCAAGTAGGTGGCTGAATATATAAGCGCAATTTTCGGTGTCCGTTTTGCAATTCAGGCTGGTGGTGTGCTTATAATATGCCACATTTCTAATGTCAATGGTTTGTTATGTTGTTCTTCCTGTTGCAGTTTGCTCACTGCTGAGAAGTCTGGTGAGTGTCTACTTTCTGCACCGCAACAGCTGTTTTCTGAATTGGTTTCGCGCTCCTGCTGCTCTGTCCCGCTGGATAAAAGAAACATAGATGTCGTGTTTCTGCCGGGAATTACCACTCTGGCCCAATTTGTACTCCAATTCTGGGGAGGACCTGCTCTCCAGGATGCCCAAGAACTTTGCGGTTGCACGACTGCTTCGTGGAGTGTTGAACCCTGGGGAAGATTGGTTCTACAAGAAACACAAGAACTAGGTGAATGCACGACTGCTCCGTAGAGTATTCCAGCACAAGAACTACGAATGCTAACACTTCTGGGTGTGATAGTTCCAAGGAAACACTTTTTTTCGGTAAGATTTTTAAGTGAGAGTCAAATGACATAGCATAGTCGCTCAGTTACTTTAAAGACGGGGTTATTGAATCGCTTTAATGAACTATTACTCTACAATTTTCTTCACACTTTATTTTCTTCTTTAGAAGTACGATTCTTACGAAGAAAAGACTTACGTATTTGTTAATAATTTTCCTAGTGAATACATACCTTCGTCATTTTCACATTTTTTCCTTTCAATTTTACTCTGATAAGAAGAAGATTCAATTATTATATTCGAAAATATCACTACAATATTTATTAAATAATCCCAACTTTAAAATCGGATGTCATAATGTGTAATTTTTTGTAAATTTTTTAATAAAATTGTAAAATAAGATAGCACGGCTTATCTGAGAAGCTGAACCGAAATTAATAATGTTCCACTTAGCCAAATAGCTCTTAACTAAAAATGCTTATTTAATTATCTAATCGAAACAACAGTTATTCTCTGATAAAAAGCCGTTACTTGAAATCGACCTGTTCGAATATATCAAAGTGGAATTTTCGACCAAAAAGATATTTAAAATTTGTATTATCAAACAAAAAAAAAAATTAACTACAAATGGCAGGTAGTAAAATCTACTTCATGTTTTATAGCCTATTTCCTCTATGATTACATATATCGAAATGTACATTCATTTTTTTTTTTTGATCGTTTCCATAGCATATGTACATATTTTGTTAAAAATAAAAAAAAAAACATTTTTTTTATGCCCTTACCAAGATTTGAACCCAGGTCTTGTTCTTTTCTAGTCTCAGTCCTTAACCACTACGCCATTTCTGTTAAGATAGATTATCCAGCCAAATGTGCTAAATAACTCTCAATTATCTTTTCTGGCTTACATGAATTTCGAATGACATTGATACAAAACGTTAAGACCTTCGGGGTGAATGGAAACATATTTGAAATATTACATGTTTGCTGTAGTGGAAATAGGCTATTAGCAAAGTATTTTTTATCGAAACAGAAAAATAACGAATCTATAATTTCTTGACCACGTCTTGACTAAGGATCGAACTTGGGACTACTTGCACGACACAAATTGGCATGGCATTTTATCGCACTGCGCTATCCGGCATGCGTGCCCAAAAGAAAGCTTTTTATACCCGTTAATCGTAGAGTAAAAAGGGTATACTAAAGTCATGCAAATGTATGTAACAGGCAGAAGGAATCATTTTCGACCATATAAAGTATATATATTCTTGATCAGCATCAACAGCCGAGTCGATATAGACATGTCCGTCTGTCCGTCCGTCCGTCTTTCCGTCTGTCTGTATGAACACCTAGATCTCTGAGATGGTAAGAGATAGAGGTTGGACATGTATGGGACAAGTGCTTCTTTTATCTGCACGCAGATCAAGTTTGTTTTAAATTTTGGCCACGCCCCCTTCCGCCCCCGCAATTCGGAAAAAAAGTTATATCTCCTATAGTTTTGAAGATAGACTATTCGTACCTTCTAGTAATTAGCAAAATAAATCAATTCGCCGAAGAAATAATAAAGATCGGATGAACGGTTCTCAAGTTATGAGTAAAAATGTAAAAAATAGCCGAGTTAAAAAAGTGTTGCATACTTTTCAGATGTTCGCCCTAAGGAACGCAGAAACACTGTTAAACATGTTTTTCATGAGTAACGGGTATATCGAAGTCGGTTAGAGCCGACTTTAACTTGCGCTCTCGTTTAACTTCATGCCGTGAAAATTCAGACTTATAAATTTCTTTACGTTGCTTGAAGTTTCGAAAATTTTAAAAAATATCCTATTCATCTTTTCTATAATCATTTGAAAAATTGATATTATTCACGCTTAAAATGGAACATTATCAGGGGTGCCCTGGAAATCTCTAGAGATTTTCGTATAAACGATTGCACTTTGAACTAAACTGGGACTACTTTATTTGCGAAGTGTCCGCCTACTAGATTATATGGAAGGAAAACCGTACGCATCAAATCTACTTGACTTTGAACAGTCGGTTTAAAATCGCTTAACTCTTGTCATCAAATCTAGTAGCCGGGCATATTTGAGCCCCTTTCATATGAAGTCTTAACGTTTCTACGAAAACCTCTAGAGATTTCTGTGGCACACCCGTATATGTAGTTTAGAAATGATATGAAAAGGGAAGCTAACTTCGGCTTGACCGGAGATTATGGTCTCCAAACACCTGAAGAGTCAGGACAGGCAAATGCAGCGTTCGTTAAAGCAGAGGTACGCAATCAAATTCTGTGTGAATCTCGGTAAATCTGCAACAGAGACGCTTAATATGATCAAGCAGGCTAACCCAGATGTTGCTTTAGCAAGAAGTGGTGTGTTTCGGTTATTGGCTTACGAGAGTCTGTTAAAGGAAATTAAAGATCAGCGGTCTAGAATGCTGCAGTTCTTAGACCTTGTGATTGACTTAATCAAAGATGTTCGGGATCCCATATCTTCTATTATTTTATCCTGCTTCTCCCTATCAAGCCCTTCCAATATTGATTATGTTATTTAGAGCGTATGCAGGAGGGGTCCAGATTTGTAGTATGCTTTGAAATTTTCCTTTAAAACAAAAGTTATGTCAACTGAACAATAATTAAAAAAAATAAAAACACTATCAAAAAATAACCCCTAAAATCCACAAATTTCTATCCTACACTCAGAGAAAAAATAGAGAATTTCACTCTTGAATCAAGAGCATTCGTTCTCAAAAGTAGGGTAAGAGTGAAAATTCTTGATCCAAGATCGATATTCTTGATCCAAGAGTGAATTTTTGATCCCGACATTCTTGACTCAAGAGTTTCAGTACTTGATCCAAGTACGAATAATTCTCAAAATAAAAGACTAAAAATAATAATTGAAGGGGTGGGGGTTTGGGTGTGAGAGACATGACCCGTCCGACCGACATGGTGTTGTCGGTTCCGCGCTGCTTGCCACTCACCATCAGCCACCCCACCCACTTTTTTCTAAGATGTGATTGATTTTGAGTTGGTCACATAACAGATAAATATGTTTTATTTTACTTACTTTACTGGGACTTGAACTCGGTACCTCGAAGACTGCAACACACACAGTTCGACGAGCATCTTTACCGACTCGACTATTCTCGATAAGCTACAAGCAGCGGCGAAATCAGACTTAGGAACCAGCGCGGTTGGTATTTGGCCAGCCGCAACAGCTCGTCCGTGGATCAAGTCCCCGTAGCAGCATTTATTATACCCTTGCAAAGGGTATTATAATTTTGCCCAGAAGTTTGCAACGCATAGAAATATTCATTTCCGACCCTATAAACTATATATATTCTTGATCAGGGCGCCGAGCTGAGTCGATTGAGCTTTGTCCGTCCGTCTGTCTGTCCGTCTGTCTGTTTCTACGCAAACTAGTCTCTCAGTTTTAAAGCTATCGAGCTGAAACTTTGCACAGAGTCTTCTTTTTACTGCACACTGATAATATGTCGGAACCGACCGGATCGGATGACTATAGCTGCCATAGGAACTATCGGTTGAAAAGTGGGTTTTTGTGAGAAAACTTTTTTGTTTTTAATGTAAACGCCTTCCGCTTCGGCAATTATTAGTTTTATACGCTTTTACTCAGATTTGGAAGTTTTGGTCAAAATCGATGACTAACTTAAGCGCCATAGACTATCGGTCGAAAAGTGGGTCTTTGTGAGAAAACTTTTTTGTTTTTAATGCAAACGCCTTCTGCTTCGTAAATTATTAGTTTTATACGCTTTTACACAGATTTGGAAGTTTTTGTCAAAATCGGATGACTATATCTTATAGCTGCCATAGGAACTATCGGTCAAAAAGTGGGTTTTATCAGAAAAATGGTTTGTTTTAATGCTGACGTTCGTAAACTCTGTGGTATTAAAACATTTGCAAGGGTATTTAAACTTCGGCAAAGACGAAGTTAGCTTGGCCTTCTCGTTTTTTTTTATTTTTTTCCTTTTTTTTTAAATTTTATTTCATTTTATTTTTTAATGTGGTGTTTTAAACATTTTTATTATATTATACAGACGTTTAATCACTTACTTTTGCCCAATCTTAATGTTCAACTTTAACATAATTATCGGCGCGCCACGGTCAATGACAATGATAAACTGCGCATGCGCTGTTTCTCTTTGAAAGAGCGCGGCCAACGTTATTCTCTTAAAGTTTGCGTTTCCTCACTCCCCTTGCCTATAGAACCACATTGAGAATGAATTTGTCTCGAATCCAAGAGCGAAATTCTTGAAAATTCAAGTGCGACCAGATTTTTTTTTCAAGAGCGTTCGTACTTAAATTATTCGTTCTAGATTTTTATGAGTGTATGAGCAAAATTAGAAAGTTGTTTTCAAACAGACTACTGTCAATGTGAATAGAATAGATTAAAATAGACATTATTACTATTTTTGATCCTCAACGGTATTTTTCCGCGATTTGATGATTTGTCAGTCACGAAAAGTGGTTTGAAACATTCCTTATGATCTTAACTGTATTTTTAACCATTGGTATTTACCGCGGTTCGGCATTGTCATAATCATGCTAATGCTGTTATGCGTGGTCATTTTTGTCCATGGAAAGCGGTTTTTTAAGTAGTTCGCGTTTTAATTACCACGGAGAACCCTTAGCAGCGAATTGCACTTATGCAATGATTCCGCCATGATTTATCACTTTATTTGCACTGTCTTTTTTTTATTACTATTTTTTATCCTCTTTGGTATTATTTCGCGTTTTAATAAGCCGTCAGTCTTGAGAGCTGCAGGTAAAGGGCGATTCCGAACCCTGAAAAGTAAAAATGAGTAAAAATGATTAAAACGGTGCGGTTCCTACGATGCTACGGTGCCAAATTGACAGTTAGGTAATCGTACTCATCTGTAATAATACTCGAGTAATTATCGATTACTTTTTATTTACTCGTGCAGGTCTCTAGTACTCTCTCTACACTTAAGCAACTTTGCCACTGAGATCAAACGGATTGACTTCCACAGTTTGGAAAAATTGAATCTTTTAGCATGACTTTATGTCACCTCTGCACCTCTGCAGGCAGACTACAAAGATATTTATTTTGGAGTAAGAAAATTCATTCGAAAAGCATTTGCCATCAAACCATGTTTGACCTTGAAATAATTTTGGTTAATCGAAGTCAATTTTTTTTTTAATTTTGTTTCAAGAGGTATGTAAAAAACGTTTCCGCAGCTTTGTAGAAATAATTTTCGCCTGCGGCGCATCCATCTTATATATTCCACAGTTACCGATTTTTTTCCACTAATACTTACAGATGTCTATGATAGCAACTTTAGCCAAATAATACCCCTCGAACAATTTAGGCACGTCCTTCTTTGTCTTAGAGAAGTTCTTGAAGCAAAGAACTAGAAAAACTTAATTTCATTTATAGAAAGAAGTTACAAATTTAAAACGATTCAAGCGGGAGGTGGGCGGCTAAGTCGACTTCCAGCCCGGGCGGCATAACCACACGCCACTGATTTGGATAACTGGCCTTGAAACATTTTTCCACCCATTTGTTGAACAGTTATTTACGGTTTTATGGTTGTTCTTATTTTAAACTTTAATCTTCCCAGAGTGAGAAAGGGGGAGGAATAAAGTAAATCCGTTAGGCACGAACCAACCCCGGCTTAATTGTGACACACTGTGCATATTGCTTAAGTGTTCATGGTTCTATTCCGAGTCGATTAAACTCATACATCTATACTGAAATGGACTAGGAACATGTATCGCATCGCACTGAAATAGTGCTAGTAAAGGTAAAGAAATTTATTGTAAATACCGTTTACTAGAGAGCCCTTCCACGTAGTCACTTAGCACTGTGATGTAGTCCACCCCTTTGTTGGTCTAATTCAATTATGATGCACCCACTTTAGTACATCACATGCACATAACATTCATTTTCCTGCGTACATTTGATGACCCCTATGACTGCCATTCACTCAATCAAAGGCTACTGTATTTATGCTTCAAGCTGCTCTTTGTCTATTTCCGGGTCTTGAATTGATTATTTCTGGAACTGAATATGCTGCCCATTGTGCCCTGCATGAGTAAATTAAGTTGCACACACAAATGAATTCGTTTTTGAAGTATTTCTGGTTTTCGTTTATTTAACTTTTTGTCAATTTACATACTTGTGACTAACGGCGTTTATTGGTTTGGTTTGGGTTTGCTTCGTGTTGCCTTACTTGTGTTATACTCTTACTTTTGCTTATTCATTCGCTTTAGTTAGTTTGCTTTTGCTCAGACATTTCGTTAATATTTAATGCTAATTGGTAAATTGTTTCAGATATTTTGCATTGATGTGCTGTGAGTGAGTTTTTGTGTGTGTGAAGTTTTGTCGCAGTGTAATATTGAATGATTTGCTTGGAACTTGTTCACTTCTTGGTGTTGGCTTTCTTTGGTTTTCTTTTGAAGGTGAAGGATCTTGTGATTGCATATGTGCCTAGGTAATGAGTACCTTATGAGTGTTGTTTATTTTGTCCGCTAAGCTTCCTATAAATAGCTGAAGCATTATCTAGTTGTGATGTGGGCAAAAGATCTATTTACACAACTTTGCATATAAAATCGGAGAAAATCAGTTTGATTCGATTTGACAATATACTTTTAGGTTAACAACGCAAGGATTAGTTGGGAAATTTCATAACAATATAAACATTTTTTATTCTGCTAAATTATCAAACATTTTTTGTGTTTGCATTTAAAATTAGTATCACTATCAAGCTTTTTTAATGTTTTCTATAGCATAGATGCCTGTAGGTGAGTGAATTTCATTTAGATTTGAAACTGGTGTCATAGGGCGGAGGATCTGTACGAACAATCCTTTAACGGAAGCAAAGTCTATGCCAAACTAAAGCATTCATCAAATAGTATTTAGAAGGGATGCAAACCGCATGAAGTTGAGGACTGGTTGTTTTGGCATGTTTATCAAAATAAATCGCCAAGCTCCTTTTTAGAAGGAAACTGATGTTCAGTTAAAATAATATAAAAATTATAAAAATCCTTATCAAATTTTGAAAGGGCATCGATTCGGTTCCCAGTTCGTTCACAAATTAGTTTGACTAATGACCGGTTTGCATCCCAGGTATCTAGTTAGGTTACACTTCTGTCCCATCTACAAAGTCTTGCTCTTTCATCTCCGAAACTCATCTAATTGAATTCATTGCCCACAGTGTAGTAGTTGGGATGTGTGTTCGTGTTGGTTTGATCATCTTACTAAATTTAAAGTTTTACTTTAGCTTGGTCGTCCATTGTATATATATAATTCCTCATCAGCATAGAATTTATATATAGTTAATCGATTCGTTTATATGCATACCTAATGTTAAGAATTTATGCAATTCTTCTTCAGCATTTTACAAATTTACAATTCCAAAAATGATTATGCACTTGTCTACTCAGAGCTTACTCTTAAAAAAAGACCATGAAATTGCTTAACATTACTTAGTTTTACATACATAAATACATACTTTCTAGAAATTGTCAATTTTATGCTACATCCATTTATAAAAAGAACAATCAAAACCATCTCTCAAGTATTTACAGCAGAGTAAATTGTGGTGGGGGCGCTGGGATATGTGAGAACTACCGGGGAGCTATTTGCATACGAAAATGGAAAAATGTTTTGCCTTTTTGTGTTTGGTTTTGTAATGTGAACATTTTGCTCTTCGGTTGAACAACTTTTGACGTTGTCAACCATTTAAATTTATGGGACTGTCCGCAGAAATAGTTATTAATATTTTATTGATATTACAATTTGTGATATTTTTTGGAATCGTTGAGCTCTGCCTATTTATGTATGCATTTGTACGTTTTAATGCCTATGCTGCAATCAACGACACGTCAGCACTGCCGGACCATTCAATTTAGCTACGGTAGTTTTGTGTGTATATTGGTTCGCACATCCAGTACATTCCATTCCTCCATGTGGTGGTGGGTCGCCTATATACAAATTGTCGCATGCTCAGTTCCGTTGATTTATGCTGCAGTACTTTTGGTGTTCCTGGCTTGAAGCTGACGCTTTCACATGGCTGATATCAGGGTCATATAATCTGCAAATATAGAATGTGAACAAATATGAAAATTCGATTAGGGGTTGAGTGTTTGCTGTGCCAGAGTAAATTCATAATTAAACGGGGAATTGTGGTGGAAATGAGTTGTTGCTCAAGCGCATATTCAAAGGCCAAATAATTTTCAGTTTTGGTTTGAGTTTAAAATTAAACCTGTAAAAAATCAAATCTGCTGCTGGTGTGTCCCAGAAATCTGTAGAAGTTTTTGTACTAGGTTAGATGACAAAAGTAGAGCGATTTGAACCAGCCTTCTTCTAACTTCCATATTCTTGTAACTTTACAAATAAAGTAGTTCAAGTTTAGTTCGAAGTGCAATTGTTTGTACGAAAATTTGTTAGAGATTTCCAAAACACCCTTGATGGACAACTGAAAATGTTCCAAAGTATAAGAAAATGATATTATGATTATGGTCTGGGGGTGGTCTGATTAGCTGCCGATTTTCTTTTTAGTGCACTTTAAACTTCTCAGCTTCAGAGAAGGATTTACTATTCCCTATGTCGTAAACTATATTGAATTTTGCTTTTAAGTCTTTAGCAAGGATGTTGCTCTTTGCTTGGCCTTTGCAGCAAATCAAAAAAATTACATCTTAATTCTCAAAAAAAAACTTTTGTAAAGTTGTTAAAAAAAAAACAATCTAATTTTCACTCCTTTTTACAGTTTTCAACTTTATCTTGAAACCCGGTACAAATTTTGACAAGTACAAGTACTGTACAAAGTTGTAGATTTGGCCAAAATAAACAAATCGTTAGGAAGAACCAACTTCATTTAATTACTTTTTGAAATAGTTAAAAGCCCACAAGCATGTACAACTGTCATATAAAGTAGAAAAATCCAATATACAAAAGTTAAAACATTAAATTTCTTTTGTTCAAGTTTGCGAAGGTTTTTATAGCATTTTGTTGGTCTCGACTCCATCAACGTTTTAGTGTTGCACAGAGTAATCGCTGATACTGGAGACCCATTTTACAACCGATCGTTCCAATGACAGCTATAAGATATTGTGATCCGATCCGGTTGGATCCGACATATTAGCAGCGTACAATTAAAATAAGACTCTGAGCCAAGTTTCAGCTCAATTGCGTTAAAACTGAGAGACTTGTTTTCACAGAAAGGAAAAATGTAGGGGAGAATGGGGGGTTCTGAGCCGCTGGGGGTTGTGAGCCACTCGAATATTGACCACAAAAAAAAATTAATTTAAACTTTTTGTTTATGTCAAGTGTCTCCCTTCTTATTACCAATCTTTTGGCTAGCAACCGATCAGTCAACACGTTCTTTAAGTTTGTGAACCAGAACTCGACTTTTTTTTCAAAAAAAAAAGTTTTTTTTTCCATTTTTGGCTTATGAATATTATACAAAATTTTTTTCGTAATGCCATAAGTAAGTATGAGGGAAATATCTTTGGTCAATTGCCTTTTTGACAGAAATTGTTTTTTTTTTAATAATTTTTTTTTTGTTTATATGACGTCACCAAAAAAAAAGTGAGATATGGGGGGTTGTGAGCCACTTTGAAAAAAGTCGGTTTTGACTTCCAAAGCGAATATTGTTTGAATATTATTGAATATTATTGGGAAAACTCTCCTAAGGAAAAAAAAGACATTAAGAAAGGCAAACATTGGAAGAGCCACCAGCAAAAAGTGCTCGTATATAAAAGAAAACAAGCCCGATGCCGTCAATCAATTTTCACTCTTCATTGATATTTCTTAATTCAGAATATGAGAAAAATTTTTATTTTTTTCATTTATTAAACAATACTTGCTTAAAAACACGAATTTTGAACTTTTAAGAGGGTGGCTCACAACCCCCCACAAATTTTTGAAATTACAAAAAATCACTTTTTTTTCAATATAAAATAAAAAATCCCCAAAAACTTATTTTTTAAATCTAGTGATGAGGAAAGTTATGTGCATCTTTTACCTAAAGTACAAAATTTACAGAACGAAAAAATATTGATTTTTGGCGAAGTTGTGTTCGAAAAACAAAACTATGATCACAACCCCCCACTCTCCCCTACGTTAATTGAAACAAGCTAAAGGTTAAAATATTAATAATATAATATTCGAGCTTGGATCATCGAAAGTTTTAGCAGGCTCCAGGTCAATAAGACATGGAGCAAAGAGTATTAGAGATAAATTATACTCTGCACAATTTTGAGCGGTGTTAAGTGAAAGTTCGTATTAAGATTCTTACTGTCCGCATAAGTGAGTGCAAACAGCTGACTAGCTGAATATATATTCTAAATTTATATTTGTCTACAACTTTCTAAACAAGACACACAGATTCCACAAAGGGATATGATTGACTGTACAGCTGTTTCAAGAAACTCGTAGACCATATCAAGCCAGCATTGCTGTGACTGTATTGGAGTTCCAAGCGCTGCACAAGTGCAAAACGGACAACTCCAAAACCGAACCCTTTTTAGGTTTTAATTTTCTCCGGTTCAGGTCTCCGTCTCCAAACCAGCGTCCAGCCCTGAATTATAATTACATGTTTGTAAATATTTTCAAAATGGATACCAAAATTATCTTATTAATGTAATGTAATGTAATGTTTTATTTTAATAACTATATGATCCTTAAAATTGTGAATTAAACTAAATAGATAGGCATAACATTGTGTATAAAAACTAAAAAGAAACTTATGTTAAAGTGACCGACTTGGTTGCACGAACCGTCCGCCAGACTTCCCTGGTCTTTCCAAGATATCAGAGCGTTTAGCATTACGGGACTGGGACTGATGTGACCGCGTTTTATAATTTATCCATTTTATTTTTGATTTTGCCGCCTTCTATATTATTTCTAAAATCTCCTTTTTGTAAACCAACGCTTTTCTTAAATAGGAAACCAGCCCCTCCCAGTTCTCGCTTGTATATCGTCAAGGATATCATGTAGCTCCTGCTTTGTAAGGTATCTTTTACCCAGGGACGCTCATCTGTGATCCTTAAGGCAAGGAAATCTTGCTTAAAAGGGAGTCAGATCCTCATTTTCTCCGGTATTGCAAAGTGGGCATGGCATGGGCATATGTCTGCAAACTATTCACCACTTCGAAATAGCTGTATCCCCATACCTGTGCGGCATAGGTCTGAACAACCGTTAAACAGTTTCTATTTTGCTCCGATGCTTACATTGGGTTTTGCCAAAAAGGGGCTCCATACGCAGTTATCTTTATCTTTCATCTTATTATTTCTCTTCCAAATTTTATTCAATGATTCACAAGTTTTTTTTATTAACAATTTTAGATACAATTTTTCGTCCATGAAAAAGTCGTTGGTATAAAAGTGTCAGAATATGCCATAATTCTCCCCACAATATTTTCAAAGAGCGACTTTTGTCCATTATTCTTAAAAAAGTAAAGTGTAACAGCACATTTGGCAATATTTTTCATAGACTACAAAATGAATTTAACTTTGCAGTAAATTTTATTTAAATATTACTTTGATTCATGAACATTAGTTACTTTTTTTATTAATATTGTGAATAGCATGAGCTGAATTAAGGTTCGAACCAAAACCTTCACACAAAAACCTCGAACCGCAAATTTTGATTCGAACCTGCGAACTGGAGCTGCGGGACACATTACAACAACATAAGGTAAGGCGTTAAAGCCATTCTAAAGTCTTGTACCATTATGATCTTGCAGTATATTGTATTGAGTCGGAAGTTTATTATGTTTAACAAAACAAGTTTATTAAATTAACTTATTTTGCCATAATATCAATTCTAAGTACTTATTTATTAAAATTCCTTCGAACTTTCAAGAGTAGACAAGTCTCGGCTAGGTTTTCTACTTTAAACAATCCCAACGTAATGTAATGCTCCATTGTCATTAGCCCTAACACTTGCCACTTGACAGCCTCATTACGTATATTGTATTACGCGCCATTCGGTTATTTGTTATTGACCCAAATGGGCATTGAACAACCCCAAAATCCTTTAAATATTTCTATACATGCTGCAACAAAAGAGCAATGTAAATTTGGTTTGGAAAGGGTATAAAAAAGCCAATCGATTTTGATAGTCCCTACATAAAACAGCTCCCGGAAAGTCTCATGGGAATGTGCGAAAACGTGCACCTTTCTATGTACTAACGAGAGCATAAGTTAAAGTCGGCTCTAACCGACTTCGCTATACCCGTTACTCATGAAAAAACATGTTTAACAGTGTTCCTGCGTTCCTTAGGGCAACCATCAGAAAAGTATGCAACATTTTTGTAGGGTGGGTAGCGGGGGGGGCTTGGTTCACTTCTTTGCTCATAACTTGAGAACCGTTCATCCGATCTTCCTCATTTCTTCGGCAAATCGATTCAGTTTGCTAATTACTAACTATCCCTAGGTACAAATCGTCTATCTTTAAAAATGTAGGAGATATAACGTTTTTTCCAAAATGCGGGGGCGGGATGGGGCGTGGCCAAAATTTAAAACAAACTTGATCTGCGTGCAGAAAAAAGAAGCGTTTGTCCCATACATGTCAAACCTCTATCTCTTACCATCTCTGAGATCTAGGTGTTCATACAGACGGACAGACGGACGGACGGACGGACTGACGGACGGACGGACGGACGGACAGTAGGACATGGCTATATCGACTCGGCTGCTGATGCTGATCAAGAATATATATACTTTATATGGTCGGAAATGATTCCTTCCGCCTGTTACATACATTTGCACGACTTTAGTATACCCTTTTTACTCTACGAGTAACGGGTATAAAAAGGACTGACAATTTTTTAATCAACCCAAACTTATGCAGCAACAAATGGTCGAAAACGGAAAATGTTGTTTCCAAATGAAAACCAGCAGCAAATATTCTTAGCCCATTTGGGCACGTGCTTGGCGTTTGTGTGTTGGCGATTGTGCGAACCTTGATTAACGCAATGGGGGCAGAAGGCAGTGGCAGGGGACAGCATCGGCGGGTGGAATACTGTAGCTGTTTGCCAAATCTCTCGGTGTGTTGTCTCTCTAAATTTTAACTATGAATGTCCTGGGCTGGCATTGCCAACAATAACAGTAGCAGCAACAACTGTGTTTATCCGTCTCTATGCCTGTGTCTGTGTGTATATGCATGCTCAGCTTGTGTGTGAGTTGGCAGTAAAATTTGTTTACCAAAACCTTCTTAGCTTGGCTTAGTGGCCCCTCACCGCCATTGTTTGTGTATTTGCATTTGGCTCTGCTCTGTCTTTTGCGCCCCCTTTTGGTCTGTTTGTTTGTGTGTGGGCGTGAAATTTCATATACTCGTGTGTATGTAGGGGTAAACACATATTTCCATGAGAGAGGCGTCTCGGATGTGTGTGAGTTTGTACCTCGCCCTAAGCCTTTTTGCCGCTTTTGCTTTTTTACCACTTTTGTTTGTCTTGCTGCTGGCGCTGTTGCTTGGCTCTGGTTTCGGACAGCCTCGATTCAGTCGCAGTCGGCAGCCTTTTGACTAGGTCGGAATCGGATGAGAAAGAAGCGGCAGCCCATTAAAATTCGGAACAGAATAAAATGTAAAACACGATGCCTCTGCTCTACGAAGAGTGTATTCATCTGACAAAAGCTACTAAATCAAAAACTCCTAAAAGCATGCGATGAAACTGGTCTGTAAGTTCTAATGATTTCTATTAATGGAAGGTCGGATTTTACCATCATCACTGCAAATAAAAGCTTGTGCGTTTTGGCATTACAGAATTAATAAATTGTCCACTTAGCATCTCAACAGTTTAATGCTTTTGCCCTAGGCTCTACTTCAACTGTGAGTACTTTTAGCTGGAATCATTCCAGTGGCTGATTTTTGACTTGATTAGCCAAACCAAGTCAGAAATAGAATAGTTTATGATTTTTCATAAAGTTTTTTCTTTTGGTAGCAGTTTCAGTGCCTACTGAGCATAAACAGTTAAGTAGGTTTATGATCCATTAAATCGTAGGTTGCTATTAAGAACAATATACGTAACAAAAAATAATTTTATGATGGCATAAGCTGTATTATGAAATATTAATAAACTTTCTAAAACAAACAAATAAGAGAGGTGGAGTCGAGTGTCCAGACTATAAAATAACAAGTATACAAGCACACACAAACGCAAGATCTAGCAGTAGGCGCAGCAAATCTTTTGTGTTTTTCGGATCTTATTTTGCTTTTCAAAGTAGATAGATATTAGTGACGAGATTCGAAGTTGAAAACATACCTCTCCCGCACGACCACCGATATACCGATATTTCCGACCCGCGCCCATTTCTAGTAAATATGTGAAGATTGTGCTTTTCGCAGCAGCATCAATACTGCTTGACCTAAGTCTCAGATTCCTAAGTGTTTCCCAAAAATAAAACAGACAACAATTTTTGATAGATCTGTCGAAGTCTTATGAGAGTCCCGTCTCGTTGAACCAATGAATAGAACTAAAAATTAAAACGATTTGCCCTTTTGGCAGCCTCTCTTAATTATATTTGAACTCAAATTGACTTTCCAAATGTAATGTAATGCGTAATGTGAGTGCATGCTGTGCGAGAGATCGTGGGTTCGATCCCGTCTCCAAACATCCAGTAGAACTATTTTTTTAAAACTTTTACACAACCGGCCACCTTCATAAGCTTTAGATTTAGATTTTTTCTTCTTTATTTTTTAAGACGAAAACTGCTCGCATACGAGAAGACAATTGATCTTGACTTCGATCTTATGGGCGAGGGAAGTGCGGGGAACCATAAACGGAGAGCGCGAGCAAAAAATGAGAACAATACTCGATCTCGTTTTTAGAGTTGTCGGAGCGTCGGCTGCGAGCAGCGACCAAACCAACAACTCGTTGGCTTATGACGACGCGAAGCAGTTGAAATTGAGAAGCCAAAGTCAAAGACCAATATTTAGACAGCGCGTTTGCTCAGTCCCTCTTCGCTGTCAGCTGAGTTGCTATGAGCAGCTATGGCGTAAGTTGTCTTCGCCTCGGCATTTCAAGAATTGACGGCGAATGCATAGTCAACTTTTGTGTGCAAGTCGAATTCATAAAATAATGTTAAAGCAAGCACTTTCGGACAAATTCCAGGAAATGATTTTGCAGAATGAGCATAGCATGAGCGTCGTATAAGTATGTTGACTTTGAGCATGTAAATACTAAAAAGGATTTGGAACCGAAGAAACAATGGAAAATTTTCAGATAAGATAAATTTTTAGTTTGCTACGATATTTCACATGAATAGAAGCAGTTTTAAATAGCTTTGAAATCTGAATGATTATGAAAGGTGTTCTATTTATGTGAAATATCTTAGCAAACTAAAAATTTAGCTTAGCTTCTTCTGATAGCATGTTTGATTCCTGGAATCTAAGAAATCGAATTCAAAAACAGGAGGAGCTCTTTTTTTCAAAGAATTGACAATTACTGAGCTATGTCGTCCTCCCTTTTTATACCCTGTTCTCATTAAAAATGGGAAAAAGGGGATCATAAAGTTGTGCAAATTAATAAGGTTGATGTTCTTAGCTTTTTTACAACAACTCTGCTTTCACAACAGAGAACTGCAAAAATCACTTTTTTCTTGATTGCGTCATGCGCAAAAATTCTTACTCACATTTATTCATGTCACGAAACTCTAGAGTCAAGAGTCTAGACCAGCGGTGGGCAGCCTCATTTATAATTCTACGACGCATTAAAAATAACAACAAACACACGCTGCATCGCGCTGATCAAAAGCAAATGACAACAATAAGAATGTTGTTGTACCCTTTCCGTTATTTCTGCTGCCCACCGCTGGTCTAGACTCAACTCAACTCAATTCAAACCGCAATGGCATCGAACGGTTGTGCCAGAGTTTTTTGATGCAACATTTTTGATCACATTTAGGGCCATTTTCTCAAAAGTTGCGGTTAGGTACCGGCCGGTCAAATTTTCCGGGCGGAATAACCTGCCGGTAAGTCATTTGGTTTTCTCAACAAGACTTACCGGCAGGTTCGCCCGATATCGATAGATTGCTATCGCTGCCATAGTGTGACCAAAAAACTGTCAACGAATCAGCTGTTTTTGTTTTGGTTTTCTTAATTCTATTGCTGTTGCTGGTTATCATTTAACGAACAAAAATGATATGACATGAGGAATTTGTCAAACTGAATCGTTGTAAAAATTTGACTTCATCGAGAACATTAAATAATTAGCCCCCTCCCTGCACTCTCTTGCTTTATTAACTCGTTGCTCAGTCTAGGATTATGTCGCCATGTTGGCCATTGAAGTGATACCGATCCTGGTTCTGGCAATGCGTGTGGATAGTATTTTCGTTCTCGGTGCGTATCTGCAGTTGGATCTCAATCAGAATGCCACATCACAAGGCCGTTGGCCGAGTTGATCCTTCGATTTCGCAGACGGCGGGCAGTGGGTTTGCCTGCCTTGCGATTGGTGCCATTTCGAATTTGTCGGCGCGGCGGTCAAGACATTTGCCATTGCGGCGGCTGCCATTCTGCTGGACTTTCTGTTCCAGATCGCCGCATGTCTCTTCCTGTTTCACTACCTGCCTCCCAATTTCATTTCGTTGATGCAACAAATTCGTTTATTTATAAACATTTTGGTTTGGCAATTTGCAAAGTAAATAATTCAAGTGTTTGACACAGCTGTGTCTATCGAGTTAAAGTATCGATAGTTTCATCGGAACTTGACGGCCGGTTAAAATTTGACCCCCTCGTGAGGCTGCGGTTAAAGTTGCCGGCTGGTTTTCGCCAAAGACATCATGAGACACTCAAATTCGGCTAACCTGCCGGTAAGTTTGACTAACCGGACATTGAGAAAATGGGCCTTATTCACGCAACAAATATTTTCAATCAAAGAGATTCAACTCATACCGCATTCGCATCAAACGGTTGAACTAGAACTTTTTGATGCGACACTTGTTTGTGTGTTCGAATTCAGCCAACTCAGGCCATAGCGCATTGCGAGGGACATAGGAGAGAGAGGGAGAGAGAGAGAGAGAGAGAAAGAGAAAGAGAGAGAGAAGAGAGACACATATGAAGTTGTTGTTGCAGGTCAGAGCGCAACAACAACAAAACACAGCTGGCGCAATGGTCATGGGCGCCACTGTTTCAGCATATGCATGAGTTTATTCATACGAGGTGATTTTCGTTCGCTCAGAATAATCGTCGTCGAGCAAGCGATCAAATCACCCGAACTGAATGGAATGAAGCGAACTTGATTATTAATCAGAGTGCCAAAAATTGAATTGAATGAAACTCAAGGGCGAGCATGTTGCGCATGCAAGTTCGGAGCATTGATCGCAACGCCAGTTTATTCGGGTGTTGATTAATGTGTGAGCGATTTGCAATCGAATGAAGCCGTTCTCTGTTTCACAAGTATTTACGCAATATTTTAAAGCTAATTGATGATTTTACTTACTATTCGCCAGTAACTGAAAACCTAGCTGAAGTGAACCGAACCGAACCATTTTATTCTTCGGTTTTTGGTTCGGTTCAGCATTTTTGAAAACACACCTGTTCGGTTAACGGTTCAGTTCACAAGCAAAAAATCGGTTCGGGTTCGGTTCAAAACCGGTTCGCATCCCTGCTTTTTATTTTTATGTATGACATATATTTTTTTTGGCAGATGCTCAGAATTAAACAGCTCTTTTCCTGCTCAACGCAATCTTACCGCCGACGACAAGATTACGCATAGAAGGCGGAAACACGAATGCGAAGTAGATAAGCAGACATACACTTGTATGTAAGTAGAGTTTGATACTCAACCTCTACACTAATACTACTAACATTTATAATCAAAATAATTAAATAAAATCAAGAGTTTTCATGCTTACTTTCAAGATGAACTATGCTTGAAATTAAGCTTACTTTCCAGAAGATACCAACCAAGCAGATTTTTGCTTAAAATCAAGACTCTACATGCTTACTACCATGAAGATCTAGGCTTGACATGAAGCCGACTTAATTTCAAACCAAGCATTTCAGTTTCAAAAATTTATGCTTGATTTCAACATTTTCGGCTTGTATCCAAGAATATTCCGTCTTACCGCACTTTTGACATCAAAACTGCTTGATATCAAGCACGATCGGCTTGGTTTTTTCTTTGAGAGTGGAAAAGCTTATTAAACATTGACACTTGGACTCGGCGATTAACTAGGGTTCCATTCTCTTGTGCGAAAATAAGAACCACACTAACCAAGACATTGAGCAAAGCTTAGCTTGGCCCTTTGTGCTTGCAAAGCCAAATTCTTTTTTTGCCCATGCCCAACATTTTATTTGAGGCGATCTGAATGGAATTCAAACTGTAAACTCATTGGGCCAAGTAAAAGGAAATCACTACTTCAAATTCGAAAAAAAACATTACCAAAGTCTAAAAGTGGAGCTTGATCAAACGTTGTTTCTTAATCGGAATGAAATTTCGGGCAAAGTAAATGGGAAAACACACCGTATTAGAAAATGTAAGAGCCATAGGGAAGCCTCGCCGACTCCACAGATTTAATTAAAATCATCCTAATCGATAAAACCATGTCCGTCTGTCCATTTGAACAAACAGTTATCCTCGTCCTAAAGAAGAGGATTCCTTAAGATATTCGTTAAATTTCTCTGATACAACTTTGTGAGTTTGTGACATAAAAAATTTACTTAATGTTTCTCTGGACAAACCATATTAAGAATGTAGATATTGTTAGTTAAATTTAATTTGTGTTTTAGTTCTTAATTGATTTATAGAGGATTTTTTGTTTAATGTGTATAGATTTTGGCAGTGCAAACTATAACGAAGAAACGCAGAGTTCCCCAGACATAAGCCCTTTGGGGCCGAACATATTCTAGAATTTACACCGAAGCTTGCCGAAGTCATGCATCACCGAGTGTTAGAGAGAGATACAGTCCCATACTCGCGCTCACTTTTTAGTGTCGATCCCTCAAATCTAGAAAACTCCACAAGTCCGCACAATGGTTCAGTCGAAACGACATCATTTAAGCATGATTTTAAAACCAAAACTACTAAAATAACTTAATAAATATGTTTATTTTGATTAGCCGGGTTTTAAAGCTAAACAAGCGGTATATTGTAGTCGAGGTTACGTTTGCTAATGTTAACGTTTTATATTTCACCACAAAAAAAGAAACAATAACAACAAAATTGTGAAAAAGCGAACATAAAACCACAACAATGCAGACTCGGGGAATGGCGAAAGTGGCATAAAAGAATCTAACACGCCCTTACTTTAGTCGCGCCCACCTAACGGAACCACAACATGTTTTGCAAATCTGGTTGGGGTCGTTGCTAGGAAGTGTGCTTGTGTAGGTGTGCTGCCTTCTCCCCAGCCGTGTCCCTGGTCATGTGATGTCCTCCCCTATGTTTATTTTACTTTTTGTTAGTTCTCTTGACCGCTCGCTGTTGAACGCCAGCAATCCCAGCTGAAGGCATCAAAAACAATTTAGCAGCTCTGCTTTGGTCGGCAGTTTTTATCGCGGGCTCTTTCATTTTTATTTTAATTTAATTCACTGAAAAAGTTAATTTAAATTGCAAAAATCCATTGTTTTGTCTAGCACATTGTCGTTGTTCGCTTTACTTTCGTTTCGCATGCGATTTTCTTGGTTTTCGGCGACGCGTCGCGACGTTCTAGTGTCCTCAATTAGCATGTCGGGTAGGGTTGGACAAGCTTGTAGCATTAAAAATGATTTCCTAAGTAGATTGTAAAAATTGCTGGCAATTATATTTAATAGCCCGTTCAAGTGGGCCATAAACGAAGATGGCTGTAAAGCACTGAGCAGTGGATGGGTTCTTGAGACAGTAACGGTTGCCTTTCCTCTTCGTCTTGCAAGCAAAGGTAATTTGTCAAAATCGGACGAGAGCACTTAAGTTAAAGCCTGCGCAGGCTTAAAGGAATTCAATGGATAACAATTTATGCCTATTCAGGTTGGTTGTTATAAAAATGATACATAAAATAAAGAATTAAAAAATATACAAATGTTGGAGTGGAACTATGTTGTTCAATATACTTGCAGAATTGAATAATTCAGTAATTCGTCCGCCCGTCCGTATGAACAAACAAAACGAGGAGATGGTAAGAGATTGAGGGGTGACATGTATGGGACATAGACATCTTCTACTTGCAGACAGATCAAGTTCATTTTTAATATTTGCCACCCCGGGTTAGTATTTATATCGAGAGTACTTAAATTAAGTACCGAACATTCTTGAACAGAAAAACCACTGTTAAAATTATTCAATGAGAACAAGCGTTCTTAAGTCATTTTGTACTTACAGTTTATCTAAAAAATCAAGAAAAGTTCGTACTTAACTCAAGAACAAAAATTCTTGGATTAAGCACAGAACAGACTTACAATGCAAGCTCAAAAAAATGGTGCTACGAAAAAATGAGATCTATTTTAAGTTAAATCTGTTTTTAAAATTCTCTCCTGGCTATAACATTTTGGATATGGTGTGAGATTGGATATTTCTGACCTAGAGTATAAATCGTGGTCTTTGGTTAGTTCAATTCATTCGCATTTTGAGAGAAATAAACTCAAAAACAAATTGGGAAAGCTTTGAATTTTATAGGCGTTAACAAAGAACATTTTGTACTTATTTTAATACCCTGTACACATCTATACTTATATATCTGTAGGCCCGACTGACTGACAGACTGAAATATTATTAACCCACAGCCAAAACGGCTTATCGTACAGTTTTAATATTAACCATAGACCTTCGATTAGTTATGCACGCGTGCACTAAGAAAGAAAATTTGGAATATTTGTCCGCAAAGCGTGACAAGCGTGTGCATGTATATAGCGGAAAGCCTCATCCAAATAAATTAAATCTTATGGCACCTACTTATCACATCGATATCTTTAAAAACATGTGGTTTCAAAATAAAGAAGTTGGAATTTTGCAAAACTAGCAGGCAAAAAAGGTGCATACATGAGTAGCCAAAGAAAATAAACGGAAGTAATATTTTGGGTATATTGAGTCGATTCGTTCGAACCGTTTAAATCACAATGACCTGGACTTACACAATCTTTGTAGGCTGTCATCTTCAATTACATCCCCACTAAGTGGAGAGAAACAAAAGTGGTTTTTATACCGAAAGCTGGCAAAGCTTCACACGTGAAACCGATTGATTAAAGGCCAATCAGCCTATCCTCGTTCCTACTAAAAACTCTGGAGAGACTTATAGATGTACAGTGTACACTGTAAACCTAAGGCAGACTATAAGTCCCGTTTATCTAGCTCACACACAACATGCTTACAGTAAGGGTAGGTCCACCGAAACCGCCCTGCACTCCCTAGTATCAAGGATTGAAAGATCACTTGAAATCAGCGAATACTCCTTAGTAGCTTTTCTAGACATAGAGGGTGCCTTCAACAATGTCCAACCGGAGGCCATCACCTCTGTCTTGACATATGTGGGAGCAGATGTACCGCTGGTAAGACTCATCGACCAATCGGTGTACTCTCAACTTGGCGGTGCAGCTCCTCGCAGATGTGTTAACAGAGGCACTCTGCAAGGAGGTGTTCTTTCTCCGCTTCTGTGGGCTGTAACAGTTAACCAACTGTTGCGGCTTTTGGAAGCGGAGGGACACGTAGTGGTGGTTGAAAACTTTAAAGGCGTTTTTCTGAAAATTCATTATTTTGAGTTAAAAAAATTTTTATACTCTGTACCGAAGGTACATAGAGTATATTAAGTTTGTGCAAAAGTATGTAACAGGGAGAAGGAGTCATTTCCGACCCTATGAAGTATATATATTCTTGATCAGCATCAACAGCCGAGTCGATATAGCCATGTCCGTCTGTCCGTCTGTCTGTCCGTCCGTCCGTCCGTCCGTATGAACAAACAGATCTCGGAGATGGTAAGAGATAGAGGATTGACTTGTATGGGACAAATATTTCTTAAAGCTGCAGGCAGATCAAGTTTATTTTCAATTTCTGCCACGCCCCAGCAATTCGGAAAAAACGTTATATCTCCTACAGTTTTGAAGATAGACGTTTCGTACCTTCTAGAGATAGTGAATAATTAGCAAAACATATCGATTTGCCGAAGAAATGATAAAGATCGGATCAGCGGTTCTCAAGTTATGAGCAAACAAGTATATCGCCCTCGTCCCACCCCCTCCCACCCATTCACAACTAACACCACACAATCTTAGAGAGAGAGAGAGAGAGAGAGAGAGAGAGAGCGAGAGAAAGAGTGAGAGAGAGAGAGAAAAAGAGAAAGAGACTTAGAGATAAGCGCAGCACCAGCATTGCATTCAGCTTCTACTACAGGTACAGAGTATGTTATAGTCGGGCTTGACCGACTTTCTCACTTGTTTATTTTGAAACTGCGACGTCAGCTGAAAAGTTTAGAAAGTATTGAAAAAAAAAGTTTCCCAATAATTGCCATGATTCGGAGACACTCCGTTATCAGAAAGCATTGAACAATTAATTTGCTTCCAAAATGGTTTGGGGTTGACTTTACAATTTCTTAGACTTCGATAAAGAACCTTCTTGCACATATTTTGAGAGTAAATCGGGCTGTACTTAAGACCATAAAAAATTAATTGTACGACCAAAAATATATTCTAGTAGTTCCAAATTTACTTAAAATATCCCGAAACAAACTGTGGGCCAGCGGTTAGTGTACTTGACTGCTGGGCGGGTGGTCGTGGGTTCGATCCCGCCTCTGAACATCGTGTGTGCTTTAAATTTTTCGCACAAGAGAAAGGAACCTACAGTTTAACGCCGAATTCGAACGGCAAAGTTTGAGAATTTGCTTTTTCAGTTACCTCACAGCTATTTTTTACAGACAAAAAAAAAACTTTTGGGACCGAACCCACGACTTCCCGCCCAACAGTCCAGCACACTAACCACTGGGCCACAGACGGCCACATTCTATAAATTTAAAACGAAAAAGTTGAAATATTTGTCAACTTTGATTTAGATTATCAATATCCTATAAATTTTAATTGTTGCATTACAAATTATGTGCGTTAAGTTCAATATTTTAAGATCATTTCGTCGAAAATTTCAGCTTCCTAGCTAGGCTGGTGTAGAAATGCCAGAGTTTTGGTTCAACAATTAACATAGTATAATAAAAATAAATGTCAATTAACAAATCTTAGGTCATTTACAGAAGAAAACAAAGGTGCCCATCAATCAAGTCAAAGTCTGAAATCTACTATTTATGTGGTTTTCAGGGAATAATTTGCGAAATACTCATCCTAGGAGTGTCAAATGTTTCCCCGACCCCACATACATGAACGATGTGCAACTTTCGTCCTTACATTAAGAAGCACTACGACATGTTTGGAGACGGTCCCCATACAAAAGTTGAGTTAAGTGTTTAACAAATAAATATTAAAGTATATAACCTGATAAAAGGTTAAGGAGAATGCTCGCAATGCCTGAAAAATCCAAGCAGTAATAATGCAGATGTTTCGGTGGCAATATTCCGGTTGCTGCCTTTTTGTATGCAAATAAACCAATCACATCTATCAAAAACTTTATTTTGAACAACGCTTTCGGGCCAATTTGTCGACGGTCTCTGGCCACAGAGCAATCAAAGTGCCCTACACATGGATAGAATCCTCAAACGGAGGGAAACATCCAACACGAACTTAAATTATGAATATTTTAGTACAAGGAAGTGGAAGTGAAAGAGTTGTGGGCTAAGCCGCGTTCTAAATATGTCCAAGGTGCGCCAACCGGTAAAGGACAAAGTTTTACGATTCTCAGAAAGAGCCAAAGCAATGGGACCACAAAAACTTTTACTGCAAGGCAAGTGGAGGACAGGTCACGACACGCTGGCTTTGATCTTGGTGCAGGGTCTTGTAACTGGGCCGTGTCCTTTGCCGACTTGGCTTTGTTTGCTATTCAAACGCAATTAAACTGGCTGGTGAGCAAATAAGGTGGATTCAAATTAAAAACCATCGTCTTTAGTTGGGGCTAAGTAAATTGGCTTTGCGCTTGGCTTAATAAGCATAATGGGCTGAGGTTGAATGGTCACGTGGGCGGCCCGACGACTCGACCGCTGCTAATTAATAATTAAATTAAGTTTCCGCCAGAGTCGTGAAAGTATTAATGACTGCGTACCGAGTCCGGCTTTAGGAGTGGCCACAGTAAAGCGCATCTCAAGCCCCTTAAGTGTCACACAAGCGGCAAGAGCAAACCGTCGACGCGCATCAAAGCAACACTTCCGCTGCCAGAACCCCGAAGTGTTGCCTTGTTGTTTCCGGCGCCAGCAAAAACCAACTGCACGTACAAGGAACAGCAAGCCAGAAGCAGTTGGGAAAGGGCATGCGTGTGCACGGGACAAGATTGAATTGAACGATAATAAAAAACGGGCATTGCCTCTCTCAGTCATCATTCCATTGGCAATCTGCCTTGTAATACAACTTCCGGTGGCAGCATTTTGGCGCCATGTCATATTGACAGCCCCAGTCTTATTAATATTAAAGCAATGTGGAACTGTCAGGTTTTGTTTGCCGTGTGTGTGTGCCCTCCCAGTGGCCACATAAAATGCTTTAGTGTGTACACAACTTGCCCTAGCAGCCAATGTTTGGCACTGGAGCCGGAGCGAGCGCGTGGTAAACATCCGGTAGCCATTGTTGTGACGGGGAAAGGGACCGAGTGAAAAGGCATGAAATTGTATTGCAATAAAATGATTTATTTGCACATATTTCCTCTAACAAACACAGTCGAAAATGGAACTCATATCCCGGAGTGACATGTTGAGATAGTCCAAGGCCTCGTCCTCTGCTCGGTTGGGTAGTGTTATTGTCCTCTGTCGCACGTCTCGAACGCCCTTCTTCTAGTTGTCGTGAAATTCTCATAAAAATGTAATAATTCTATATCCGAAAATGCCGCCAAACATTGCCCACTAGACGGCATGCGAGTGTCTTGATAACAGCTCCCTGTCTAGCAACAGATTTCATGGACATCCAATTCCTCTCCCTGTCCATCACAAGTCGTCGTATTTTTTATTGCAGCCGCAACTTTTATTAAATGGCCAAAACAAAAAAAAAACATTTGGGGCAGCCCACAAAAACGTGAAACCTTATCTGGAAATGTCGTTTGCTTTCTCTTTGCTTTGACCCTATCAGAGGAGAAAAGAAAAGGATTTGCTTTGGCAGCTGGGAGTCGCTTGCCTTTAATGGTCTTAAAATAACTTGCCCCGAATGCTTTTATCGACTTTATCAAAGGCAATGGCAATCATTGATATAGATAAATTAAATTTGGTTTATTTATATGCTGATTTTGAAAACGAATTTTGTCTCTTCATTTTGTCCATGAAATGAATTTCTGCTGAGCTTATCAAAGGGAAAATTGAGTTATGTCACAGAACGCAACAATCGGAGAAGACACGGGGGCGTATGAGTAACAACCTATCTGGATGTCAAGACATCAGCCCAGAAGAAGACAAGTGGAGTTGTTGTGCAATTTTTATGTAGGTCATATGCATAATATATTATTGTTAGAGTTTTAAATTGTACTCATAGAGAATTTCTGTGTCTAACGACAAGCGCATTTTATTTGTAAATACAATTCTTAGATATAAAGAGCAGTGTAAGATTGTCTCAGGGCTGCAAAGCTGCCATGAATTGGGAGGTATCATTGGTCTTAAAGTCTAACACAAACAACGCTCCGTCAAAATAGGAATAAATACCTCTCCGAACCATCTTTTTAAAGATTCAATCCTACTTGCCTATACCATTAATATTGATTTTTCGGCATCAAACAAGGAGAAGACAAAGTATTAAGTAGACACGCGCATATGTGTACGACATAAAAGTTTTGAAGTATTTAATTTAATTTATTGTATTTTTTATCCCAGCACTACAAGTACAAATAATACTTATTTTGATTGTGCTAGCACTACAGTGTAACAAAAATTTCCACAATTTAAATTTAAATTAATAATTTCTAACTTAACCTAATACACAGAATACATAAAAAAAATAAAAATAAATATTAAATATATATATATAAACAAATAACTTAATTAAATTGTTGAATAAATTTAAATGTCGATTTGTAAATGTTTTTTAAGTTTTACATTAAACTGAGGGGTGCTTCTAATAGTTTTAAGGTTGTGAGGTAAATTGTTCCACAGACGAATAGCATTTACAAAGTACTGTCTTTTCGAGCACAGCGTTTTAGTTGTGGGACAAATAAAATTATTGGTTCTTTGTGAGAGAGCAGGTCTTAGTTTTTGAAATAAATAAGAAGGTTCCTGAGAATTTATGATTTTATGTAGGAATGTTAGAGTCTTGAGATCAATCCACTTCGTAAGGCTGAGGTCAAATATCTTGTATGACAGATGGGATATATGTTCCATACGCCTAACATTAAACACATATCTAGCAATGGAATTAAATACCACCATTAATTTACCCATGTCTCTCGAGTCGCAGTGTCCAAAAATTTCCACACCATAAAATAGGGTGGGTACCAAAAATATTTTTGCAATAAGCAACTTAATGTTAACAGGCAGGAAAAACTGTGACACTGAGAGCTGCCGTAGAAGCCCATAAGTCCGACCAGTTGCTGTTGAAATATGCTTGCTCCACGACAAAGTGTTATTAAACATTATTCCTAGATTTACGAACGACTAACATATATTTGGACGTCATCTGCGTACAGATGAACTTCACAATTAGACAAAACATTCGGTAAGTTATTAACATAGACAGAAAACAATAGGGGTCCTAAAACTGATCATTGCGGTACACCACGCGTCAATAAAGTAAAATTCGAGGTACATGAACCGGAAACAACCGCTTGGAGCCTGTCAGTGAGGTATGACCTAATAAAATTAACAGCAGTGCTTGTGAAATTATAAAGATTTTGAATTTTCGTGCAAAGAATGTCGTGGTTGACTGTGTCAAAGGCTTTGCTGTGGTCTAGCAGCGTTAAGAAAGTAACAGCGCCAGCATCCAACTGCTGGCGAATATCTTCTACAATGCCCGTAATTGCCGTTATGCAACTTCTGTTTTTCCTAAATCCAGATTGTTTAGAACTCATCAGCTTATTATTACTGAGAAATGTTTGCATCTGAGTGGCCATAAGGTTTTCTAATGCTTTCTTAGCAAGAAACGGCAAAATAGATATGGGCCTGAACTCATTATTTGACTTTGGAATAGGTAGAATTTTAGCCCTCTTCCAGAGACACGGAAAGGTAGACGTTGTGATGGCAGTGTTTATAATGTGTGTGACCGGATCAAGTAGTACTGGAAGTAACATTTTTACAAATCTAGGGCTAGGGTTTTACCAATCTCAAAAAAAAGTATTTAAATTCCGGGATTTCCGACATCAACTCATACCAATAGGGATTATCTCGGAATGACAAATATCAATGCCAAAGTGTTAAGAAGGAGAAGTAACCAAACACTTTTTCTACACAGTGATAGATTTTGAGATAGTATTGATGATTTTAGTATATTGGATGATTTTAGTAGGAGTAAAATTTGATTTCAGCGTCACGTGACACTGCAGCGCTGCGCTTACTTCATGCATATTTTGTGTTGTTGTTTTATAGAGTCCCAGAGGAAGAGTGGTGAAAGAGACTTTAAAGATGGGGAAATAGGAGGGAAAGTGGGGGAGTGTGGTGGAATGTGGTTGAAGAGGAGTGGAAAGTGGATGGAAAGGTGGGGAAAATGGGGGTGACTTAAAAGTGACTTGACAGTGGCCAAACAGTGATTTAACAATGACCTGTCAGTGTCTTGACAGTGCTTTGACAGTGACATTGAAGAATTACAGAACAGAAGGGAGAACATAGCAGCCACTGATCTGGTTTTTGTTATTTCTACTTTATGTGTGTGGCCAAGCGGTTAGAAATTAAGCTACACATAAGCTTTTACACCTACACCACACAGAGAAAAAAAAGGATAGTTTCTGATGATCCTCAGGATATTTTCGGTATCCATTTGGACTGGATAGTTAACTATCCTTTTTTGGGATCCATTGGATATTTTCGAAATCGATTTATTTTCGCTTAAAAAGGATATATCAGAGAAAATATATTTCATTGATCTTTTTTCTCCATCCAAAGGAGCTGAAAAATGTGAAAAGGATATTTAAAAAAATGGATCTTAAGTGGATATTTCGAATATCCATTCTACGGGGATCTTTTTTTCTCTGTGCAGCTTTTGGCGCCAGCTGTGAAGTAACTAGCCATGAAAAAGCAAATTCTCAAACTATGCCGTTCACATTCGGTGTTAAACTGTAGGTCCCTTTTTCTTGCGCAAAAAATGTAAAGCACACACGCCAAAAGTTTGAGAGAAGCTTGGCTTTGCCCCTTTGGAGCTGAATAGTCAATTTTACTTTTATTCCGTCTTTTTCTTTTAAAAGATTTCATGGCTGATGTATATACTATTGAGAGAGCTTGTGATTTAAATATTATGCCTCTAAAATTTAGCATGATGTTTCGCATCAAAGCCTCGGGAGTGCTTAAACCTTTTTGGTATTCGACCTGTGTTGGGCGTCTAGAACCGACCAGTCTGCGGTGAACAGTACTAATCCAATTGCTCTTCCTAGGGTTATTTCGGCATTAATGATGCAGATATTTGAGCGGTTGTCCCTCAGCGTGACCATGAAGCAGCAAGAAAGCACCGGAGCATGTCAAATTTCGCAGTTGGGAAATTTGAAAAAATTTTAGATTGGCTAAATTTTTGACTTGAGTTGGTCTTTAGAAACACTGGAACTTGATCTGTGTGAAGCTTAATCTATTTGAGCTTGATCTGGAAATTTTAAGATGACTTACTTGAACCGAAATAATTTCTGACTTGATTTAACTTAACCATTTTTAAAACATAAATCATAGGGAACTTTGACTCTATTCATGTAGTGTTTTAATAGCATAGGAACGATCGGTCGAAATAGTAGTTCTTGTGAGAAAATCGGTTTTGTTTTTGATTTTAGAGTCTTTATACTTTCCAGTTATGAATATTGTCTGTTTAAACTCAATTTTGGCGAATTTGCACTAAATCGTTTGAGTATATTGTAGGCATATGGTGTAGCTATTCGTGTAACTGACTTTATTTAATAATAATATTAAGTGCTAATACACAGAAATTTTAGCATGGTATATATTTTAAACAATCCATAAATCTATTTTTTTTGATTGAGTGCGGTCGGGATTAAATCATATTGGAATACTTGATTTAAGCCTTAATTTCTAATTCTCTATTTATATTGGCCCAAAGAAGAAGCAAATATTTTCTCAGTGGGCTGTAAGAGGCAGAGAAAAAGTTTAGAACGAAATTTTAAACCTAGTTTACACGTCTTAAAAAACATAACCCCGACCGAAGTTTCTACACTAGTCATCTTTTGACCAAACTTAATCTTAGTATAACTATAATGTGGAGCTTTACATTAAAATAAACCACCACCGTCTCACTTATCCGTCCTCTCGCTTTTTAACTTTTTCACCCTCTTTAAAACTGATTTTAACCCCGGCGCTAATACTCACTCCGCCTTCATATATTTTTCAATAATTTTCTATGCGTTGCAAACTTCTGTGCAAAATTATAATACCCTTTGCAAGGGTATAAAAATATTTAAAATGAAACAACAATACTTTTACTAAACAGCCTCGCTGTTTCCACGCATTCCCCAATTCCTCAATTTAAATTTGACATTTGGCAAAATGAAAATATGACTGCACTATATTTATTTCAGAAATATCAGCTCTTCAATACACTCCACACGATTTACTGGTATGTGTATTGCTTTGCTTTCTGGGTATCCGATAGAAAACGAGGCAAAAAATGTTTTTCAAAAATTCTTTTTATATGTAATTTGATCACTAGCTTAAGCAATTTGGTTGACCAACAACCATTTTTCTTTGAAAGAATATACCGGTTCAAAGCTAAGTCTCAGAAATCATTGGACCTAAGACATAAGAATTTGGAGTGTTGATTGAAAATATTGAGCAGGATATTGTCACATTTTCAAATCTGGTTTTAAGCATTAGATATGAGTTGCCGAGTGTGTTCGGCCTTCAGGGGCTATGGCTGAGGAACTCTATTAAAAAATTGATTCTTTCGTGAGTTTTCAAGAATTTCGCTCTTGCAGTCGAGCTAAGTTCGTTCCGAATGTGTTTTGCTGGAACGCAAACGTTGAGAGAATAAGGGTGGACGCTCTCTCTCAGAGAGAGACAGCTCATGCGCAGATTGTCGTCGTGAGTGGACGGTCGTGAATTCATTTAATGTTGAACATTAAGATTGTGAAAAAGTAATCGGTTAAAGGACTTTAAAAATAAATAGAAAAGATACGATCCTACCGGAGACATCCACTCGTTCACCCGGTCGAGCACTTGCAGGCCGGCAAATACCAACTGCGTTCATTCTTAAATATGTTTCCGACACGATTTGCAGTTTATGAAGAATTCCCAGTAAAGTAAGTAAAAAAAAAATAGTATTCTATGTGTGGCTATCTCAAAATCAATCACAGCTTAGACATAAGTTGGACATAAATCAAAATCAATCACAGCTTAGACATAAGTTGGATGGATTTTGATGATGGATGGTAAGAGAGGGGGCGGGTCGGGGTTCGGTCGTGTGTGTTACACACCCCATAACAACCTCCCGCCCCCAAATTTTGTTTGTCTTTTATTTTGAGAATTCTTCTCTTGAATCAAGAATATCGGTATCAAAAATTCACTCTTGGATCAAGAATTTCTTGATTCGAGAGTTTTCTCTATTTTGTCTCTGAGTGTATCTGACTATAACATCAACTTCGTCATCAGTGAAGTTTGTTTCTTAATTGCACATTTTGCTTTTAAGGTAACATAAATGTCATTTGCATTTTATAAAAGGTTGTTTAGTTTGACTTATCGTGCAATTGCAATTAAAATGAACAAACAGCTCTGAGGTAATGAGAATAAAATTGCCAGACTTGTCAATCATTTTCATAAATGCGTCAATAAAACGCAACGCCCACTCGACTTTCCTAGTTGACAGTTCAATTATGGCACTAGCAGAAATGGGCGACGACGAAGGGTACCTTTAGCCGTATACATAGCTTTAGCCATAAAAGTGGTCGTAAATGAAAATCGTTTAATCAATTTGTTGCTAACATTAAACGCAGCAGCAGCAGCAAAAACATTCAATTTTTGTTCTCGTCGTAATAATTAAGCTAGTCAAATAGCCGTAAAAAGCAGCTAGCCTAATGGCTTTTTAATTACAAACTGAAACGCCAAATGCTCAAGTATACAAAAAGGGTTTCGATTGGCAGCCTGAATAAGTCGGCATTGTTCCAAATGTCCGGACTATAAATTATCAGAGCAATAGTGTCCATCATGTTGAAAGGCTTGAATTTTTCATTGCTTGCATTTCGTTTTCATGGCCAGCCATTCAAATTGACAGGCAGAATAACACAAAAACACGAAAACACAAGCACACACATTCACAATCTATTGATGCAGGGGGGGTAGAGTCAAAATGCCAGTTGTAGAAGGTATGAGGAGAGCCCCAAAGGGTTTGCCAAAAAATGACTGAAATGGCATTTTTTTGTAACTGTTCTCAAATTTTGCAATCTGGGTACAAACTTTTTTCTTGCCGTTTTGGTATCAATTCTGGGATGCTGGGTGTGTTGCCTAAAAGCATGTTGCATAATTTACGCGCTGCTAACTGCCAACTGGAAGGCGAAGTTGATTTGCTTTTATGCTTTCGCTGAAAAGTATGCTACACTTCGAAATCACATTTAAAAGCGCGCGTGTGTGTGTGTGTACGCGTGTGCTTGTTAGTGCTTGAGATTTGGCACTGCAACAGCTGCCGCTCTTGCTACTTACCCGACCGCCGAGTAGGCCAAAAAGTGGCGGTGCCATCATTTAGTCTCAAACAGAGCATGTGACCGGGTAATGACAGCGAGCATTACGAATTCATGGGCCCAGCGGAAGACAGAAAGTGCTTGAATGGCATCGCCTGCCCCAGAGACTGACTGACTGACTGTCGGATTGCAGTCTTGATTTACGCAAGTGCAAAATGACAGCCAACCGGCTGGCAAATATTTGACCCACATCATCTAACCAATCCCTGCTGCTCCATCAGTTACAGCATTGTCAGCTGCAAATTGAAACATTGAATTTATGCGCGTTAAACTTTATAATTAATTACATTCGCATAATAAATGAACTTAAATATGAAAATGAAGTGCAAACACTGTTCGGAGGCACCAACAACGCAAACAACTGATGCCAGTGGGTGGCCAAGGGCAGCATTTCTGCTAGTAATTTGGGACAAATTTGGGTCCGGCATCGAATGCCTGCCGAAGCGTGTGTGCATAAACAGCAAAGCATCAACAATGTGTCAATTTAATGCCGCTTACATAAAATTAATTTGCACAAAATCAAATATCATTTGCGAGTGTGAAAAGGCTCAAGCGGAAGAGTGCACATTATTCGCACTGATTGTTGACATTGTGTCACTGCGGTTTGGTGGGAAATGTTTCCATTTTGCATATGTCATGCCATTAGAAAGCTTTTAAAATACAAATCAGCTAAACAGTAGATGTCAATTCAATAGGCTCGCAAAATCAGCAGCTTTTCAATTCAGATAATTGTTCAATTTAATTCATCTACCGAAAGTCTACGTTGCATAGTAATCATGTGCTCCTATCCAAGTGCCTGCCACTGTAGCTAGCCGTAACTTTGATTTAGTATACCACACGAGCCGTACAATATGGGCTGTCTCTTCGAGTTGGCGTGTGTGCGATTGTCATGGCATTATGTACGCCAACAAATAATAGAATTTGTCTGGTTTTAGGCACAAGAGCACGATAATGTGCACGGGGAGCGAACACGTTTCCAGGGCTTAGTCATTCAAGCCTCTGTGGCGGTTGCGGCTTCGGCGCTGCCAGGCTCATGGTACGATAGGCGCACGCTAGCAGTATCATCATCAATCAAACCGCACAGATCTGATATGCATGTCGTATGTGTGGTTGGTGAATTTGTAAGCGATGCCTTTTGCACTCAGAAAAAAATATTACCTAAAAATGTTGAAAATTACCCGAAAATTAAGTCCATATGACCTAAAATGACAACCAAGGAATATATGGACTTAATTTCAGGCCTCTATTACCTAAAGTTTTCTAAGCAATAAATTTAATTTTTAGGTAATATGTGACCAAAAATTTTAGTCAATGTAGTGCCATAAATTGTATTTGTAAAAAACTTACACAATTTTAGCAGTTAGGTCGACTTAAAATTCCCAAGCGGTTATGGCAGCGCTGGCATTAGGAAAAAGCAGCTGACAGTAAAGATTTAAAAAAAAGTTTTAGGGGGAGGTAGGGTAGGACCGACCACAGACCAACCCGTGTGTGGTTGTGTTTTTGGATCCACCCCGCGCCCCAGCCCTTCGGTTTTTTGGGTTTGTACCATCCTCCCCCATCACAACCACCACCTCCTCACACCAACCCACTTTTTTTCTAAGCTATATACATATAATTGATTTAGAATTAAAAATAGGCACATTAACAATGTTTTTTACTTACTTTACTGGGACTAGAACTCGGTACCTCTCTCAAATACTGAACACTCGGACGACGCCTTAGCCCACTCGACTATTTACCTTATGCAAAACCTAGCGACAAAACCATAGTTAATATTGTAAACAGTTGGTCAAGTTGACATGACATTTGCTTAGCAAACGTGGAGGCCTTTTTCGTCACATTTTATATATTTTTTTAATGTTTTTTTTTTATTTAGCAAGAATTTGAATGGAGTAATTGGATTACTCACATTTGCCACACAATAAGAAGCAAGAGTCGTGGTCGAGTGGATAAGACATTTGAAAATGTCCAATCCCCGTAAGAACAAAATTTTTTCTCATTAAATGATTTTTTTAATTTTTTTTTTTTTATATTTCAAGTGTTTTTAGCATTGCCTTTATTTTATACAATCCTTTAATCGAATACTACATCAGTGCATTATATCTAGAGACCGGATATAAATGCTAAAAAGAATATGAGTATATTCCCACAAAATATTCTAAAAAGCATATGAGTATATTCTTTCTTTTCTCTCTTATATGTGCCATTTTTCTATTAGAAATATAAAGGTGACTTGGCTTAGATGTAAGGTGTTTGAATACGAGTCTTATGTACCCAGGTTCGAGTCCCAGTAAGGACACATAATTTTTTTTATTTTTATTTTATTAAATTCTTTTAATACATTTTAGTTATGCTTAGAAATTTGTTTTTTCTTTCGAGATACTCAAAATATGAAGATTTACAAAAAAAAAAATGGTTCAACATACTGGACATACGGGAAATAATCATAAAGATAATCACACATAAAAAAATGATACAAAATCTCGGTTGAAAAGGTTAACTAACTTTAAACTGTTTAAAAAAAATGTTATTTTTACATATAAATTCAACAATTGAAGTGAAACTTAGCTGAAACTTGGTAGGGGCGAAAAAATAAATAAAAAATGGAGCTTTAAATTTTAAGTAAAATTATTTAAGTCATAGTTTCATTTTTTTACAAAACTATAAAGAGTTGCAACTTATAACAATAATTATTTCAATATGTTTGGCTGTAAGGCTTTCTCTCCTGTCCCACAAAATATTTTTATAAATCTGTTTTTTTGTTGAAGTGCCAATGATTTCAGTTTTTTGTTTTTAAAAATAGTAAAGATGTATAAAAAAGTCAATTAATAAATTTGGTTACTGAAACTAATTTTTTTAAAGTTGTTTCTTCGACTCTTCTGTAGAAGGTCTCTGCATATAATGACAGTTCAAAGACAAATTAAGGATAAATTGGAAACTTGGAAACCCGCGCTGCTATCAAAACTAAAAAGTTCTGATTTTCGTAAAGCTCTCTATAAAATATTCCGAATTTTTGAGTCATGATTTGCAAAGAACTTTGCATGTTGAAAATCTCGCAGAAAATTGCGGTTTAGTTTTGGCGTTGCGTATGTGTGTTCAGCCACGCGAGAGAGCACTCAGTTAGCTCGTATACTGTCGGTGTGTCGACGTTGCTGCCGCAGAGCGCTATGCATTAGATAGCGACGCTCCGGACTTTGGTACAGAGTTATTCTGTCCAATAAATTATTCTTATAAGCATAAAAGTAGTAGATACGATTTTTAGTTTATTGTTGTTTTTTTGAACTGATTTTCCTATATTAAATAGCAATCAAAAGTGTTTTCGTAACATTTTTTCTTAACTTTCATATTTAGATTTGTTTGCAAAGAATTAATATGTATATAAAAAAAAAAAATTACACCCCATCTGGGAATCGAACCTGGGTATCTTAGACTCGTAGTCAAAAAGCTAACAGCTGGGCTACGGCACTTACAACCTTAGTGTAGAAAAAATTGCAGTTTTAAGAAAATAAAAGAATATACTCATATGCTTTTACTCATATTCTTTTTATTCTAAATATGCCAAATATGCTAAAGCATATATATCCGGTCTCTAATTATATCTATACCCTTCAGGCATTACGAATGGACATTAGTGTGTGTAAACAAATGCCATCACATAGACGGCTTCGTCGTTATAACCAAACGGCAGTATGGCGCAATGCCGTTTCGCAAACATTTTTAGAAAGGTCGAAGGATTTAGAAAAAATTTCTTAAAATTAGGGTTTATTTTCTAAATTTTAGAAAAGGCAATAAAGCAAATTGACCCTTAATTTAGAAAAAAAAAAAAATAGTTTTCTAAATTTTAAAAAGTTTTTTCTAAAAAATGCATTTTTAGGGAAACTTATCTAAAATTCAGACAAATTTTTCTTAAAGATAGAAATTTTTTCTAAATCTTAGGGCGATTTCCATTCAGGGTGATTTTCTAAAAATATAAATCTAATTATCAGAGAGTACCAACAATTATTGAATATTATTAAATAATAAGAATGTTATGGTAAATACTATTTATAATTTTAAAATTTGAATAGATAAAATAGATTTATTCTTAACTTAAAACAAAGGGTTTGTAAATATTTGTTTATAATTTTTTTTTATATTTACAATAATAATGCAAAGTTAAGGAAAATGGCATAATTTTAAGGCAAAGGATTCCTAAAAAAAATTTAAGCCAAAAACCGACTTTTTTAGGTAAAATGCCCTATATTTAAGGAAATTATTGCCTAAAAATCATATATTAGGTAATAAAATGCATTTTCCTAAAATTTTAGGAAAATCTTTTTTCTGAGTGTGGGTTAAACAAAATCTGTAAGCAAATATCAAAAGCAATCCATGGGTCTTGCATTTAAATGTTTTGGGTGCAAACGAGTAATTGTATTCTATTAATTAGCTAAAGTTATGACTGGACAGCTGATTTTATGCACCTTTTTAAATGCTGATTGAGGTGAAAATCTGGACTTATACTAATAAAATATTACACTTTACATTGAAAACTGCATATTTAATATATGCACATTTTTCATGTGCAAAATATGGGAAAAAATATACAGAAAATATGCAAAATATGCAAAATATGTAAAATGTAAAAAATCAAAATTGTAACGCATAGATAGATGGCCAATATAGACGGTTAAATAAAAGTTGAAGACCGGACGATCAAAAAATCACAAAAGTTCAACCATTTATTTTAAAGCTTATAATGGTCCAACACCGCATTTGCCAAACTTTCATTTGAGCATTTAAAAACCGCAGGCATTGTCAAATGAAAGGTTTACAGCGAACGTTCTTAAATATTTTGAAACTTTTACCATTATCATTAAACACGCGTGTGGAAAAAAACCGGGAAATTTGTCGAATTTTCATTTGAGCATTTACGAAAGCGCAGGCGTTGATTAAATAGTCCAAAATTTGCCAATTTTAACCTAAGATTATTATTAAGATTTGATAGATGGCAATGTAGACGGGTGTAGATAAAACGGCTTAAGGAATCGCGAAATTAGCAAATTTTTCCTACGACCAAAGATTATTTTGAAGACTTTATAGACGGCAATAGTAAACGAGTAAATAGAGGAAGTGTAAGCCGTACCGTTAAAAAATTTGTTTGAGCTAGGATTTTTCAAAACAAGTGCAAATTTTTATGATTTTAATACTTAAGATTGTGATTGTAGACACGTAAATGGTTAGATCCAACAGTATGGCAGCTATATGATACAGTCGTCCGATCTGCGTGATGTTGACATTTTTGAATAGCTTGATAAATATAAAGCCCACGTGCCAAGTTTAAATAAAAAAGCTTTGAAACTGACTGCGTGGCAAAGCTTCAGTTTCAAGGGCATCTTTTTATTTGCTTATAATTTCAAAAATCAATATCTTTTAAACTATAAAAGTCTCCATCTTTTTGAAAACACCAAGCTATAAATTAATTGGGTATCCTTAGAAGCTATATAATGGTGGTTAACACTGAGAAAAAATGATCAATAATTTTTTGCAACAATTACTTAATATTATTATTATTGAGTAGTTCTAGTAAAATACTTATCGCCAATATAAATTTGAGACCTGTCCGATGAATCAAATCTGAAATATCGCGTTTTAAAAAAAACATTTTTTTCCTTTTTGACGATTTTTGAAATTGTGCACAACCACAAATTTTGTTTTCGTGTGCATGACGAGATCTAATTTCGGATTTTTTTATATTAAAATCAAAAATGAAAAATTTTTAAACTGTTCGGTTTATAAAAGAATGGCCCATATGTAATTTCATAAAAAAAATGTATTTAGCTAATTTTATATGCAAATATGCAAAAAAGTTTTTAGCGGACTAGGATAATTTTTTATTAAAAATAAGATGTGTGCAACCAGAACTTAAATCTAACATGCGGTTCAAAAAGGTCTAGTTATGACATGCTTCAAAATTCAAGTTGGTCTTAGGCGCTGTCCTTCTCAATTTAAGTATTTTACATTTGCATTAAGAAACTGGGATTAATTTCCAGACCAGATTTAAACTACCCTTACACATGTACAGACAAGCAAAGCATATATCTCGAAAAATTTACATAATTTAGCGTTCTAAATGATAAAAGACTGTTTTTTTTTAATAGAAGTTTCTTTTTTGACAGCGGCCTATTCTCAGATCAGAATCAGACAGAAACCAGAACCGGAACCGTATAACCAAAAAATAACCGATACTTGTATTTTATAGGGGTACCGACCTTAATATTATACCGGTACTGTTTTTGGTGCTAAGTGCAACAACTAGAGTGCACAGCTGGCTTAGAAAAAACGAGAAAGGCAAAGCTATCTTCGTCTGTGCCGAAGTTTTGATACACTTGAAAACGCTTGTCTCAACGGTTAGCGACTTCGACCAAACTTCGCAGATCAGCTTAAAAACATTTAATATTACCCATGACCGTGATTGAGAGCGGTAATATTGAGAAAAAAAACAGTTTTTCTCATTAAAACCCATTTTTCCACCGATCATTTGTATGGCAGCTACAAGAAGTAGTCATCCGATCCGGTCGGTTCCGACATATTAGCAGCGTGCAGACAAAAGAAGACTCTGTGCAAAATTTCAGCTCGCTAGCTTCAAAACTAAGAACTAGTTCGCGTAGAAACAGACAGACGGACGGACGGACAGACGGACGGACAAAGCTTAATCGACTCAGCTCGTCATGCTGATCAAGAATATATATACTTTATGTGGTCGGAGATGATTCCTTCTATGCGTTGCAAACTTCTGGGCAAAATTAGAATACACTTTTCAAGTGTATAAAAATACTAAACAACATATCTAAAAGTTAGAGGTTCAGACAGAAGTCACATTAATTCTGCGTCGATTAAACTTTATTTCATTAAAATCGGTTCAATACAACTTGCACAATCAGTGTCACAGTTTTACGCTGCATAGAAAAAAACTCATTTCGGTTCCAATAAAGGGGCTATATCTTCTAAAGTACTTTGAATCTTGGAAAATCATTTTAGGTGCGTATTCTCAAATGTCGAAATGTCAAAAATCGGACAAAAATTTTTGCCCATTTTTTACTTTAGGAGCAGAACAACTGAAATAGTTCAGTAATGATTAATTTTCCTGGGCTTAAAACGTTTTCAAAATTTGATTCTTTGTAGTGATATTTTAGGGTTGAGGTATTACTAAGACATCGAATGATGGTCACACTGTATAGAGAATAGACGATGGCGAAACCGAAAGTAGAACGCAGTAGAAAGAAGAAGATGGACCAAGAAAGAGAGACAGAAAGAAAAATCCATATCGACAAACCGTGATAAGACCTGCCCGTATAAAGAAAGACTTTGTAAATAAATAGTGTGTAACTAAAAAGCCGAAAACCCAAAAAGCCCCCCGTTTATAAAATAAAGAATAAATACTTAAACCTTGACAAAGTTTCCACAATTGAGTCGCCTTTGAGAAAGGTTAGTACGCGTAGAACTTGAATTTTCCGGGGTGTAGTAAACAAATATCCAAGTCTTTAATGCCGCCCAGTCTACAGCACAATTACATTTACAAATGTAACACATTATATGGGTAAGCTTTCATTGACCAATATTCGTCTTTATAAAAGAATTAGTAACAAAAAAAAAGTTGGTACATTTTGTTAAAACTATTCTAGGAATGCAATGCAAGTCTTTATTCCGTTATAAATAACATAACCAGCATGTCTCACATCAAAGTCTCTTGAGCGTTAACCACTCTCAAATAAGTTGAATTATACCCTTGCAGAGAGTATACTAAAATTGTCCAGAAAGCAACTCCGACTGCATAAAGCATATGTACACAAAACTTATTGTGCTTAGTGCCCTTTAAAGTATGCAATGCCTTTGCAAAGTAATGATTCAGAATTATATTTATTTTATATTTGGCTTAACTCAAGATTATATTGTAAACCTATTACTGAACCGACAATGTGTATGAATTTATGGTGTGGATGACGATGCAATAACTGGCTATTAATTTCTGATTTCTAATAGTTAATTACGAAAGGAAATAAAGTTTGCAAACTTTGAATTACCAACATGACAAACTTGGTGTGTAATAGATAAAGGCTACGGAGACTTTGACTTTACGTTGACAATAGTCAACTTATCACTCGTTTCTACATTCATGGACATTTGGTTTCACTCATTACCAAAACATTTTGTGCTTGAACATATTTCAAGAATATTTTGTGCTCGAAGGAACAAAAATGCTGGTGTGATGGAAATGTTCGACATTTGTTACATTTGAACTTAGGCGCGCGTTTAAAGAAAGGCATATAAGATGTTACTTGTATTGAATCTGCCCAAAAACATTCACCAATAACTTCTGCTTGTAAATCTCAAGTTCCACTTTTATTCTTTGCTAATATAAAACGTGCAATTAAAATTTACGTACAGAAATCAGTTAAAACATTGTTCATACGGTAAAATTGGCAAAAAACAACAAAAATATTACTAATTCAACAATTTTTAGCCAAATTTGTGCGTGTGTGTGTAGATATTTCTCGAAATACAAATAGTACAATACTGGCAAACCTCAAAAATCACGATTTTTGACTTAATGATGCAGAAATATTCGCTGTATTGTGTACTATTTTGTGTAAAATTTTCATATTGGTATCTCTTATATTTTCCACACGAGATCAAAACATCATATTTTCAAGTTTTATTAATATGCATTTTAAATTTATAATATTTTACTAGATTTACTTGAAACTTAAAGAATCATTTGTTCTGGTTTGAACCCATTGAGAACTTTAAGCGCGTTAATCTCAAAATGGATTATTTTGAGTTATGCCAGTATTGAAGTAAGTGAGCGATATGTACGTAAGTATTATCAACGCAACAGTACGTCCACTGGTACAAGGGACAATTTCATAGCCTGCTTTCAGGCTGTGACTGACGCGACAAGCAAGCGCAAGTGCCTCTGGCTTTCCATGCAAATGTAATCCAGAGCCAGTCACGTGGTAATTGAATCATGCTGCGAGCTGTAAGCGAGTTTGTAATGCGTCCTTTTGCCTCCGGCTAGCCATTAGAAAAGTGCACAAGTTGTGGGAAAGGAGAACGAACGGGTTCAAGCGGGTCTGGTGTTTGACAAACAGCATTTCAATGCTTTCAACGCACACGCAAACTAACAAACAAACAAATATCATTACAGCAACTTACATATTCAAACGACAGCCTGACAAGTATAAATATATGTATGCGCACTCAAAAGGATATGAAAGCTTGTGACGACAACGCACATACATAAAAGATGAAGAAAAATTGCATATAAATACGGAAAACTAAGCAGATGAGCGAGCTTAGGGAGGTGTCTGCGGTGGGGTTCGGTGAGAGGGCTGCTTGCGATTGTCAAGTAGTTGTAGGGGAACTCCCTGCCTGCTTTGATTGAACTTATTGTAGCGTGTAAGTAAAATATGCAGCTTTCTTAGAATACATGTTTACAATTGAATACCCATGTCCTGAATGTCTGCATTTACATACATATATCATATTTGCAGTCAATATGAGTACAAGTTCCATTGCAAAGAGCATTTTCGCGTTTTCAGAAACAGCAATAACTGAGACATAACATTTCAAAAACATACTTAGAAAGGGGGAGTCACATGAGCATACGATGGGCCAACAAAAACCGTATATTCTTAGCTAGTCAGTGAACAAAATCTAAAAATCCGTTACTCGTAGGATAACGAAAAAGGCAAAGCTAACTTCGTCTGTGGCGAAGTTTTGATACAATTGAAAACGCTTTTCTCAACGGTGAGCGACTTCGACCAAACTTCGCAGATCAGCTCAAAAACATTTGAGTGCGGTAATATTGAGAACAAAACAGTTTTTCTCACTAAAACCCATTTTCCGACCGATCATTTGTATGGCAGCTACAAGAGGTAGTCATCCGTTCCGGTTCCGACATATTTGTATCTCTTTGCGAAGGTTTAGCTCGATAGCTTTTAAACTGAGAGACTACAGGTATGTTTCTACGAAAATTAGTCTCTCAGTCTTAAAGTTATCCATCTGAATCGATCGGATCGAATGTACCTAATAGCTGCCATAGGAACCATCGGTTGAAAAATGGGTCTTAGTGAGAAAAACTTTTTTGTTTTCAATGGTAGTGTCCGAACTCGGTCAATATTAATGTTACAGCATGGAATGCATGCTTCGTTGATGTTTGATGGCCATTGATAACCTACTGTGACATAATTTCGAATCAAAAATTGTTGTCCAAGTCACTTAGACTTTATAAATCACTTTATAAATTGCTGTTGGTCCGCTTTATGAACCTGAAAATGCTAAAGTATCCTATCCGCACACGAATTTGTTTGTTGTTACTGAGTATTGTGTTTGACATTTTGTTCGAAGGGATAGAAATGTTTCTATCTTGCGAGTGTTCGTGCACATTGATAAATGGATGCGAACATTTGCACGAACATATTTTGTCAAAAATATTTGTTGCTGGAAATTATTGAATGCCCCAATTTGATCAAATAATACTTTAAGTACAAGATACAAAAAAACAATTGACTCTTTACATTGACAAAAAATATTCCCCCAAAAGGATTTCCAAAAACTCAAACTAGTTTAGGAGATATAGTCCATACAGTGATCCAAGTATTCGTACAATTGAGTAATTGACTAGCTGCAGTTGCAAATGTCGCTATTAAACTAATATACGTAACCTTATTGTCAGAGGAACTACATTAAAAATGTCTCGGCTAGAAAACGCAGAACAACTCCTTGGTGTGGACCTTTGCTCCCAAGGATATACATTCAGCCTTACGTGGAATTGCAAGAGAGCGTAACTTTAAGCCGGCTATAACCGACTTCGATATACCCGTTACTACCCACCTTGCATTTGGAAGATCATTTTAACAATAATCACCATGACGAGTCTTTTTTGAGTCCTTTTGATGATTAAAAATAGAGGCCAGCTAACTTCGGCTCGACCGAAGTTTATATACCCTTGGAGCTTGATATATGCCTGACAATTTGTTTGGCAGCTATACTAAATAGTAGTCCGATTTCGACAAGCCTTGGTGAAATTATGTGAAATCATTTAAAACTTATAAATACGAGCGTTGGGAGCGATAGCTTTGAAAACAAAAAAGTTTTTCTCACTAAAACTAGTTTTTCGACCGATCGTTCCTATGACAGCTATATGCTATAGTTATCCGATCCGACCGGTTCCGACAAATGTGCAGCGTATTTATACCAAAAGACTTCGTGCAAAGTTTGGTTAAGATAGCTTTAAAACTGACGAAGGAGATAGCATAGAAACAGACGGACAGACGGACGGACGGACAGACGGACGGACAGACGGACATGGCTATATCAACTCAGCTCGTCATGCTGATCAAGAATATATATACTTCATGTGGTCGGAGATGCTTCCTTCTCTGCGTTACAAACATCCGGACAATTTTAATATACCCTCTCCAAGGGTATAAAAAGAGATTCATTTCATGGGCGACTTAAGGAAGACTCGAAAATAACTCCTCAAAATGTGATTTATTTAACGTAATATACTCTATTATCCTTTGGTACAGAGTAAAAATGTGGGAGTTATTCAACTTTTTTTTTGTGGGGGCTGGGAAGAGGGTGGGAAGTGTTTGAAGTCTTTTAAAAATATTTTAAAATTTGGTAAATTTTTGGCTCTCACGATTGATTTCAAACTAATTCTGATATTGGTTCTATACTGTTCAAGGCGCAGCGAAGCGCGACTTGGTTTATGCTAGTGATATATATCATAATAGTTCGATTTTAACAGGCCTTTCAATGCACGAGTCGCAAAATAGTGAGCTAAAGTTATACCTTAGGTTGCCGCAAACATCATGGAAAAGTAATCCCTTGATTTTCTGGAATTCGCTCAAGGCGGCCTTGCCGGGACTATCCAGACTCGCCCTATGGTATCCTATTACCCCTGGTAGCTCAGTGCTTCTACCATAAAATACGTCATTTGCGACTCCTGTAGCCGTAAAACGGGTTTACGCGTGTTTTTAAAGACTGTTAAATAGAAATATCGGAACAAAACTCGGATCTCATATAAAATATAGTGTTGTTTGCTTAATTAAGACTATATCTTTTTATTTTGGGGTAGAGTATTATCTTTTTTTTGGGAAAAAAATATCAATTGCTTCAAATATATCGATATTTTCAAAATGATATATCAAATATGATTTGATTATTTTTATACCCTTGGAGAGGGTATATTAAAATTGTCCGGATGTTTGTAACGCACAGAAGGAAGCATCTCCGACCACATAAAGTATATATATTCTTGATCAGCATGACGAGCTGAGTTGATATAGCCATGTCCGTCTGTCCGTCCGTCTGTTTCTATGCTATCTTCTCCGTCAGTTTTAAAGCTATCTTAACCAAACTTAGCACGAAGTCTTTTGGTACAAATACGCTGAACATTTGTCGGAACCGGTCGGATCGGATGACTAAAGCATATAGCTGCCATAGGAACGATCGGTCGAAAAACTAGTTTTAGTGAGAAAATTTTATTTGTTTTTAATGTTATCGCTCCCAACGCTCGTATTTATAAGTTTTTAATGATTTCACATAATTTCACCTACATTTGTCAAAATCGGACAACTATATAGTCTAGCTCCTATACAAAAGATTGGTCTAAAAAAAATTATTCATATCTCAAGCTCCAAATTCGGTCGAGCCGAAGTTAGCTTGCCTCTATTTTTTTTGAGTGCAATGAACCGCCCAGATCGGATGACTACTTCTTATAACTGCCATAGAAACGATCAGTCGGAAAATGGGTTTTAGTTAGAATATGTATTTTGTTTTTGACGTGAGCGCTTTTAAATTTTGTTATTTTAATATTATATGTTTTTAAACTGATCTGCGAAATTTGATCAAAATCGCCAACTGTTGAAGCGAGTTTTTAAAGTGTATTTAAACTTCCGCACAGACGAAGTTAGCTTGGCTTTCTCGTTTATATTTGTGTGTGCCTTTTAACAAACGTGGGCTAAGTACGCTTCATTTTTCCGCCCAGTTGGCGCATGCAACCGCCATTGCGCGGCTGTCATCCAATATGAAGATGCTTCATCGCTTGTATTGACAATGCGTAAACTTGGAACTGCTGTGCAGACGTAGACGAGCAAATGGCACGGAACACTGTGGGTTGGCGGATGGTTGTACACAAGTGGAAAGTGTATTTGTGCGGTAATCTTTGCATGCACAATGAGCTCTCGATGGCGTGTCCTGTGTATGCACATGGCCTATCTGGGAGCCGCAGTAGCTGAATACAAACAAACAGAGAGCAATAATGGCCAAGGGCAGTCGGTGTAGTTCAGTTGCTTGGCAATTAAAAGTCGGCCCAGGCACAAATGCATGCAGTTTGCATGTAGTTGAATTACAGTCTAAACTACGAAAAAGACCCAATTTTCGAAAGTGGGTATGTAATAGTAGTGTTGGTTTGCATTTAAATCAGGGAGCAGCAAAAAGAAACTTAACTCATGTTACAAATGTTGCCCAATTTGCAGCCTACGGTCACGAACCTTTATCTGGCCTTAAATGCAGTTTTAAATCAAAAGTTCGCACTTGAAACGCTTATACCAGGAGCCGCAATCACACATGTTACAAAAAATACCCAGAATATGTTTATAAATTAAAAATTGAATACTAAATTCTTTCCAATTTTAGAAACATGCTGCAAATTCCTCTTCGGGTTTAAACTTCTATTCCTTCTCCGTTTCGGTTTCTATCTCTGCTATCGATTCAAAACGGTGCCCACGGTGCCAGTTTCGCTAGCGAAAAGCTAGCGAATTCGGCGCTAGTTTCCAAGTAATCCGGGCTGTAGTCAGTAACAACGCGCTGACTGACAGCAAATCGAAGACAGAAAATGCGTTTCGCTTTAAATTTCTTTCAGCGAGTGACCCGACAAAAAGATTAGGAAAACATGTATTTCAGAATGTGGACGATAAAATACCCTTTAATACAAATGTAAATATTTCATTAATTATAAATTGGTTTAATACTTGATATACGAGTTAAATTTATTGCACAGCATTTTGTTTACAAGTCTTTTAAATATTGAATATTGTAATTATTACAATTATTAGTTACGGCGCAAATGGTTAAAAGACTATCTAGGTCGCCTTTAGTACACTGTGGAACACTCAAAATTGCCTGGGATTGGGACCAATAAATTGTGCAACTAGAGACATCTAGTAGCAACTCCTCGTACCCAGTTTTTCTGGACCACGTCATGTTCGCGTTTAATGGGCACATTTATACTAGCAACACACAGTTACAACATCTGTTGCTGGTCAAATAAAGATGAGAGCTAAAATTTTGTAAAATTCACCAAAGTTAGAGGGAGTAACCACAATTGTTATACCAAACTCCCACCGCCAATGGATAAGCGGTTAGTCCCCGCCCATAGAGGACTAACTAAGAAAATGGAATTAATGAAAAACCACTCGATAGAATTTTTTAAGATTTTTTTAAGGTTTTCCATTAATTCCACTTTCTAAGTTAGACCTCTATGGGCGGGGTACTAACCTCTTGTCTATTGGAGGCGGGAATTTGGTATAACAATGGTGGTAACTCCCTCTAACTTTGGTGAATTTTACAACTTTGGTGAATGGTAGACACGACGGGGATTTGAAACCACGACTTCGGCGTGCTAAGCGAATGCCTTAACGCTGGGCCACAGGGCTTGGATCTGTCCGGCAGTCTCAATGCTTACTTAAGCACTTCATTCTTAAGCATTCATTTCTTAATTTGATTTTGTCGCTGTCTCGCGCGTGAGCTGGATGGTCGTGTGAGTTAAAATGACGTCGCCCGTTCAGTCTCTTCGAGGTCCTGAGTTCAAGTCCCAGACTAGGTGAAGCCAGAAAATTTTTCAAATTAATAATTCTTATAAAATTTAGCTACAGCTTAGAAAAGGTTGTGGTTGTTGCAACGCGGCGGTGGGTGGGTGGTGTCAGCTCTTCCCTCCCCTACCCGAGTATCAACCACCCTGGAGGAGGAGACTTCCATATTCACCTATAACTAACTATGGTTATTTTTTTTCTGGATCTTGGTCGAGGACAAAGCGAGAACAAAATGTTCTTGAAACGAGCACAAAATGTTTATAACACAAGCCCTAACGATTTTGTTAACGATTTTGCACCAGCGAATCGCTAGCTCCCCGCCCCCGTCACCTCGTTAACGACTGGTATTGCAACGACGTACCGGTACGTTTTGCGGACATTACCATACAAAATTCGTTAGGCAAATAACATGGCTGGTGGTTAGGCTGGTGACTGGTCCTCACTACCGTGAGTTAGCGAATTAATGATGCACCAGTCCAACCGAACTACAGGGATTAGTCTCTCTGTGTAAAATATGCAAAGGCCGTTTTTAATCAGACGGCATAGTAAAGAGTATAACTTTTTCGTTTTCAAAGCAAAAAAGTCTATGGAGGAAGGAAATTTTGCGCTCCACTTAAGTATGTTTTATAATCATATTTTAAATTATATTATAATATTTATAATTTGAATTACTTTTTACTGAAGAGTGCATTTAAAAAACAAGTGAGAAAGTCGGTCAAGCCCGACTATAACATACTCTGTACCCGGAGTTGAAGCTGAATGCAATGCTGGTGCTGCGCTCATCTCAAAGTCTCTCTCTCTTTTTCTCTCACTCTCTCTCTCTCTCTCTCTCTAAGATTGTGTGGTGTTAGTTGTGAATGGGTGGGAGGGGGTGGGGCGAGGGAGATGTACTTTTTTGCTCATAACTTGAGAACCGCTGATCCGATCTTTATCATTTCTTCGGCAAATCGATTCATTTTGCTAATTACTAACTATCTTTAAAAGGTACCAAATGTCTATCTTCAAAACTGTAGGAGATATAACGTTTTTTCCGAATTGCGGGGGCGGGTTTGTTCATACGGACGGACGGACGGACGGACAGACAGACGGACGGACGGACATGGCTATATCGACTCGGCTGTTGATGCTGATCAATAACAATACAATATTAATTATTACTTAAATTAAATAAATTAATTAATATTTTATAGCAAATTACCTTACTGATAACAAGTAGTTACTGCGGTAGCTAGCTACGTCACAAATTATTTTTCGGTACCGTTTCGCTGGCGCCAGAGTCGCTAACTTTTCGTTAGGACATGCCCATGTAAAAGTAATCTAAGTAATTTTGGCACCAATCGAGATTTTACTTTTCGGAGGTCAAAATGTTGACTCAAAATGGTTTTCGCTGACTCTACCGATATTAACTCACGGACGCTTTTTGCAAGCACTAATGAATATTTTGCGTGTAACTTTACACTATCGGAGTCCGAAAATATTTAAATGCAAATTTCCTGGTATTTTATTTTTGCCCACAGTAGAACAAAGTTGTTTCTATGCCCACATGTTTCAGAATAGGTGAAATTAATATGAAAACATATGTTTTTCTTCGTTTCCTACTGGCAGCAAGAGCAAAAAAAAATCAATAAATACCCATTCTCAGCCCAGGCTGGAACAATTTATTTACAATTCTTTTTTATGGACAAAATGTCCATGGAGTGGCTACGGCAGGGGTTAATTCGTAGTTAAGCAAGTTCAGTAAATCCGTTGACGAGTTGGCGGACACAAATCGTCAAATATTTATAAGTTTCGAGTTGAGACCTCTACAAATTTAATGACAAGTGTGGAGGCCAAGCCGCAGTGTTGTCATGGGGTAGTTGGTTGTGTTGGGTTGGAGGTCTCTGGATCTAGTGGCACTGTCAATTATGGGAATAATGAGCAGTGAGTGCGTCAGAACAACTGCGTCGCTGCGTCCCCTTTCGACATCTTGTTGCTCCGCAATTGCGTCAGCAGTTAATTTTTATGTATTTTTAAAGCGCTGGCTTAATAAGCAGGCAGGCCCTGACATATTAACTTTCGGAAGCAAAGACGCCGATAAAAATCAACACAAGCTCTCAATGCTCATGATGATGAGGAAAATTTATGCACTTGTCTGAAGAGGTGCAAAAATAAACAAAACCATAAAACCTTCTCGCTTATAAGTGCGGTAAAATGTGGGTTGTTATCAACGTTTAATTAAACGACCGTGGGTAGATAATGATGAGGCACGCTGACGGTAAGCCAAGATACTGCAAAACTTGCATGGTAACTTGGCTTCTTCTATGTGTTTACGCAGACAGAAAACCAAAGTGGCAAGGGGCCTCGCAGATATATGTATATGCTTCCACAAAGATATCACGTTATGTTGTTGCTCTGTTGTTTTTCATTTCATTTTTCTTGTCAGAAGAACAAAGGGTCCGGGGCTTTCAGGAAGAGTGTTGGCATCTGCCTCGTCTACACAATTGTGGCATTAAATAAATGTTTTGTGTTTGTGCAACGCAACTGCAGAGCAGCTGAGCCTTAAAGGCACAGACGTTGATAGATTTGCATGCTTAGCAGGCTGGGGGAATAGTAGCGAAAGTTTAGAGAGCTTTGCTCAAGGCGTTTTTGCGGTAAGTGCAGTGCAGTTTAATGAGTTTTTTGTTCTACTGTTATTTTTTTTCATTCCCGTTATGGCAAACTACCATTCTAATGAGAGACTGAAAGCGGGGGTGGATCATTGCAACATAGTCTCTGTGTATGGGATAAGCGCTACAATACGATTCTGGTTCTTAAGTTAAGGTTCTAGGCTATTTCGGTATTCGGCTCCGCGTTGCTTTAGTGTGTGCGTGTGTGAGTTATAGGTGTAAGATGTTAAAAAGCGGGAGTATCGAGCATCAATAGCTGTTAAAGATGTGTTACTTAGTAAGATGAACTGGGTCTGCGATTGGAGCTGGATAACCTGGGACTGGAACCGCCACAGGGGGTGCTTTGGTTCGTTGGTTTTAATTGTTTCGGCAGCATTAATGAAACGCTAATTTTGTTATTAAATCAAATTAAATTGTACATTTTTGAAATAATTTAAATGGGATGTTCCATGTCAACGCGGTCCCCCATTTTTTTCAGTTTATCGGGTTGAGCGTAGTGTACACCTTCACAAAAAAAACTACAAAAACAAAAACTCTATATAGAAAAATTACACAACACTTTTTACATGAAAGCCCTTGGGTACTCTCTTTGTTGGCAGTCGGATGTAGTATTTTCGGTGTATTTTGTCGATAGCTCCCCAAATAATGAATTTTAATTATATCAAGAGGTATCGCACATTGTCGATACAGAAATCGGGTGTAACTTGAATAATTTTCCCATCAATGTTTGAGCGCAGTTTTCAAAACAAGCTACAAAACACAGTGAGACTTCAACCAAATTTAAACTGAGTAATAACACAGTGCTACAAATTTCCAATAATTGTAATAACCTGAGTATTGGCAAAGCGTACGCTGTAGAGCAGGTCACGTACAGCACTTCCTCATACTTGGTTTTCCTCGGGGATCCCCAAAATGTGAAGTTATGGCCCAAAAACCGTTTGTTGATCTTTTTGCTCACTTAAATTAAAATAACTTGCGAATGTACCATCTGATTTAATATAACTTTGCCAATTCTGATAGCGACGAGAAGAGTCTAATATATTACATTCATATGTTATTGTGATTCACCGCGATGGCTGAGAAATGCGGGTTACAGACCTGGTATTTTCAACGTTTTTTTTTCGAAATTTGTATTTTGACCACCACTGGTTTCACAATTTTATTCTATGCGATTTTTCCTCCAATTATATTATTATGAAAGCCTCGTTAATTCTGCGTTGAACAATGGTTCTCCCGATGAATTTGGTTACCTAATGGCGAAGTTATTCGCGGATATCTGAGCAGCAGGGCTCGGAATTGCTCGCTCACGAGTCGCCCGCACTGACTCTCTTCGGCTCCTGCTCTGTGCAGCGAGCGGAGTTTCGCGAGCAGCGTGCAGCAGAGTGCACGCTGCTCGTGTGCAGGCACCCACAGCACACGAGCAGGTGCACCGTGCTAGCGAGCAGTGTGCACTCTGCTGCAATGGTAAATTTAAATACAGTTTTTTATGTTATGACATAGTCACTTTAATGTTCAACACACGTCTATAAGTCATTTCATCCAACAAAACAATTTAACACTTCGTCAACTCAATTCAAACCTTTAAATTTAAATTAATTATTTTATTTTTGTGTTGAATTGACGTGTTGAAGTTGTTTTGTGTTGAATTAACGTGTGTTGAATTGTTGTGTTGGGTGAAATGACTTAGTGTAGTACTGACGTGTGTTGAAATTGTTTTGTGAAGACTTTGTTTTGTGTTGAATTGACGGATTGTTGAATTGCGTTGTTAGGTAAAATGACTGTGTGTTATAGACGTGTCACCGATGGCAGGCATCTTTCTTTTCAATATCTAAGAGAATATTCGCAGCGATCTTATTGCGCCAATGCAAGTGATATGAAAATCAAAAGGTCACTGATGATATAGTAGAGATACCATTGAAACAGCTGTATGACCAACTAGCTTCACTTGTGGTGTGATGTGTTCCTCCTTTTTGGAGTTATGCGCAAGCATAACGAGACCTTGAGCCAGCTTAATATTGATGGTTTAAAAAAAAATTCTTAACCATCGACATGGGTGTTATTATTGACAGTAATGCTCAAACAAGCCAAGCTTCTCTCAATCTCTTGGCGTGTGTGCTTTAAATTTTTCGCACAAGAGAATAGGGACCTACAGTTTAACGCCGAATCCGAACGGCAAAGTTTGAGAATTTGCTTTTTCATGGCTAGATACTTCACAGCTGGCGCCAATAGCTGGTGAAGGTGACCGTATGTGTAAAAGCTATTTACCTAATGAAAGAAAAAAACTTTTATGTTCAGAGGCGGGATCGAACCCACGACCTCCCGCCCAGCAGTCCAGTACACTAACCACTGGGACACACACGGCCACAAGAGAAGCTTGGCTTGGCCCCGTTGGAGGAGCTGTATAGCCAATTTAACATTTACAATGCTCAAACAAAAATGTAATACATCCATAGTTAGCTAGCTCTGGTTATCCGACAAAGCGTGCTATTCAATTAAAACCAAAAAAAATATTCATTTCCGACCCCACAAACTATATATGGGTGATTCAATGAAAAATCGCCTACACAGAGGGAAGAAACCGAGAACATTGGACTCAAAACGAGCACAATCGTTACCAAAAAGTATGCATGAGCGGGTTTTCTCATTTGTAGTACAATGTTCTCACTTCAATAACAATTTATTGAGAACGCAAAAACTCAAATTGAGTTGACATTGTTCCATTTTTGAGAACATGGTTTGAGGTTATATTGTTCCGTTTTCAAGAACATTTTAAACTCACCTGGAAAAAAATTTGATTGCACTTGGGACCAGGTGTGGGCGGATTACTCACATTTGGGTGGAATAGGGAACGGGGACATAGCTCTTTTGATTACAAGAGAAGAGAGGCAAGGCTACTCTGTATATGCGAGCTGCTGCTTCTCCCTCCACCCATATGTGCCTTAGGAATCAGAAGCATCGCTTCAACGACCCACTTCACCTGACTCGTTTTATTTAAGTTACCAGAAAAACACAGAAAAATTGGTGCGGGCTTGACTGGGATTTGAGCCCGGTACCTTTGCACAAAACGTATGGAATGACGCACTTAACAATTCAGCCATTGAACAGTTTTGCAGATGCACGTCAAAAGCGCTACTTATGCTTTGTTGAGCAAACAAGAGAAAGAGCAAAAAGAGAACCAACTCGCTCTCTCCTTTGTATATCTCTCTGCTGAAAACCGGTGTTGTTGTTTAAAGTAAATGTTATTCGTTTGAGAACAACTTTACTCATTCCAAGAACATTTAGAACATTTGTTCTCAAAAATTTTTAGAACGTTCTGTTCTCATTTTAAGTTGAAGGCAACTTATTGTCTGAATACGTTTTTCCCTCTGTGTACATTATACACGCATATAGTGTAATTAAACTGACGACCCTCTCTTGAATGAATAGTCCATTTATTGCAAAAGTTAAAAGTTAATTAGTAAATAAATGGTAAAATAATTAATCAATTTCTGCCTACAGCAAAATATTAATTTATGCGAAATGTGAATTTATAATTAAAACTGCAATGCAATTGTTTGAGTTTAGTTAAATAATGATATTAATCTTCATAAATGTAGCTATCGACACATGTAAGCCAATAAAAAAAAGGGAAATAAAATGTTTTATAACAATAGCCAACTACAAAGGCACAACGATTGTTCATATTTTGAACTGAACAGCATTCAGAAAGGCGGCAAGTCGGTCTGCCAATTGCGCAATTGTTTACATTGTTTCGACGTTGCATGGAATTTGCTTTAAAATGCATTTTATGCATATCAAGTCCCCGTTACGCGTGTCTGCTAGACTGTTGTAAACAATTTGTGCAGCTCTGTTGATCTGGGGGACAAATCGCGTGGTAATATTAATTAAAATTTAATTAAAAACTGATGATGACAGCGACAGAAACTGCCAGAAACTTTGGTCGAATCAATTGAATGAGGGCCTTTGCGCCTACATAACGCTGAATCGTTCGATTATGGTAAGCATTTTTAATGCACGAAGGGAAGAGGTAAGAAATCTTTCCGCAGTATTATTTCATTTTTATACATTTGGAAAGTGTGTTACAATTTTTCCAAGAAGATTGCAACACATAAAAGGAAGTATGTCCGACTACTTTAGGTACATAAATGTATTCTTCCGTCTATATGTTTCTCTGCCTGTCCGACTGTCCGCCTTTCTGTTTCTACTCAAGCTGTCTTAAATTTTCTTATACAGTCTTCTTGTTATTGCTACTAATATGTGGGAACCGCCGAATCGGATGACAACTCAGAAAAAAAATAAGATCTATATCAATTTGATATGAGCTTTGAAATTTTGTGAAATATCATTATTTCATATAAAAGATATCAATATGAAAATGTACACAATATGGAACACGATAAAGCTGATAACTCTGCATCAATAAGTCAAAAATCCTCGAAGTAAGTTGAAAACCCGACGCGTTGTCGAAAATTAATTAATCAATGGACGAAATTTTTCCACATTGAATTACATTTTTCTATACGATTTTTCGGGACAATGTAATGGGGGCGAACCCAGCGCGATCCTGGCTCACTGCGTCTCAAGTCGACTCACACCTCCCGTGACCACCGATTATAAAGTGATGCATTCGCAAAGCTGCTGACTAATGTGAGCGGCGAGCCCTCGCCAAATGGTACAATATAAGTGGTTAATGCGTCAGGCATAGTACCCAAGACTGTCAAAAATCTCCACCAATGAAAACTGCGACACTGATACCTCGGATACGGAGCCCCTCTGACGACAAATCACGCAAATATTTTATGAGCCACGATTTTAGGATATGCACCTGGAATTTCCGCACCCTCAACAGACATGGTGCTGATCTGCAGTTGGTGAATGTTCTCAAGAAATTCTCATCGGATATTACAGCGTAATACATATTACTGCAATTCAGGAAATACAATGGATTGGACAGGGGAGCAGGTTGAGAACACCATCTACTACCAATGCACCCTGGGAGATCTACTACGGTCACGACATTAAGATCGCGCTTTAATTTGGTAAGAAGAAGTCTTTGGCTCTACAGTCGACCGATTTAGCCTTCGTGAAACAATCTCCGGTAATGCAGAGAGGCTAATAGATTTCGTTGAGGGTAGGAACTGACTTATAAGTAGTACCACATTTGAACACCTGGGACCTGGAAGTGTTGTGATCGACGGAAAGCATTCATCGAATGTACTAGACGTGCGTGCCATGCGAGGAGCCAATATAAACTCGGATCACTGCCTTGTCGCAGCGCTAAATGTCGACAAGCTGAAATCACAATGGACCTCTGAAGCATACACAGTTAAACTCACCCAACTGCTGAGGGAAATAACATAATTTTCTTCTAGTGTATGAAAACAGTGGAACCATATCTCACACTCCGTGAGTTCAAAACTCACCATAGTTTTGTTGATTATAAATCAGCCAGCGATACAACGATAAACTCAAGATTCTTTGACGTTCTGACTACAGTTGGTATACCAACAAAGTACGTTAGACTTTGCATGATGACGTTGAGCAGCGCGCAAAGCTCCGACAAACTGGTAAAAAACCTCTCCGAAACATTTCACAAGTTTTAGGCAGGGCGATACCTTATCGTGTGACTTTTTTAATCTACTGATATTCTACTGAGACCCAGTCTCCACTGAAGGGCTTAGGCGTAATCGAGGACAAAACGAAGTACATAGAAAATCTACGCGTCTTAGACAATCTGTTACCATAAGAGAGTACAACATTATAAGTAGTTGTAAAGGATTTTGTATACCTCGGAACGGTAATAACGAGCGACATCAACATCGGCCTGGAAGTCCGACGAAGAATCACTCTTGCAAACCGATGCTACTACGGGCTCAGCAGGGAGTTCAAGAGCTGAGTCCTCTCGAAGAAGAAGTATATATAATAAAGACGAAGATGTAATATATACCCAGTGTGACCGTACAAAAAATGCTTTGAGTAAGATTGTGCTGGATAATGTCAAGCTTTGCAATGACTTAAACCTACACCTAAAGTAGCCAGGGCTGTATATTTAAAGGGTAGACTTCGTAAAAGTTTACTCAACATCAAATCAAAAAGAAAAGCTCCAACAGAATGAATTGTGTTTTGTACTGTTTCAATAAGCACCTTAACTGCAGTTTCAGGTTTCAGTTTTTGCTATCTGAACTAATTAATTAATGCTACCAATAAGCAAGCGGGTATATTGTCGTTTTTATTCTATTGATGTTACATTCCAACGCACGGATAAATGACCGCAGGCGTGCCTCAGCTGCGTGGCCCTGCATCAGCACCAAATTTTTGTTTTCAATTTTCAACACTTTTAATAGCCAATTAATTAAGCGGGCAAACAACAACAGAGATTATATATAGCTACGTTTGTAGCTGTTGTATATAAGTCAGTATGTTTTATATATATTTTTTGGAAAAATTTCATTGCCGGGAGCGACGTTGGCTGCGGCTTCGGCGGCTGGAACAATCATTTTTTATAATTGTTTCTAGAGCTTTTATTATTTCTACGGCAGCTGCTTTACCCTCATCCTCTGGCTACTCTTAGTGGTCCATGGCTTGTATAAAGAACCATTGCATAAATCATTTAGCCATTGATATACGGCGTGCCATGTTAAGAGTCAGCATTCAGCTGTCCATAATTTATTCGTTAAAGAAATGCAAATTTCGAATTATAAAATAAACAAATGCCGGACACTTTATGAATTAAGAATGGTGAGTGTCCAGGGAACAGGGACAACATAGTCAATTAACAAAATTACTATTTATGAGATTTACAAGGTACACACACAGCATTCTGACCCCAGGAGATTAGTGGTAATTTGCAGTTTATCCTTGACCAGGAGCAGCCATCACAAGTCTTGAGAAAGTTTAGTATTTATTTCCATGCATGAATTATGTATGGGGCAAAAGACTTTGGGGCTGGTGGGGCAGAGCTGAGGTTGTCTGAGCTGTGGGCAAAACTTGTCTGGTTAATGTGCCAAGTCAAAAGTTTTTGATGTGTTAGGTGTTGGAATATTTGGTGACTTGGAAAATTTTGCGACATATGCGAGAGTTGGTTCTTGGAATTTTAATGAACAAAACTAGCCTTAAAGTAATTCTCCCAGTTGCTTCCTAATAACCGCTACCGCTTAAGAGTTTTGAGACTTTAACATCAATGATTTTACAATTCTGAGCCCCAATCAGAATCAGTGTCAGAGAACTTTAATAGATAAATTTAAAGGTGCTTCCCTCAGCAGGGCTTTTTTTAAATTAACGGCCTTAACTTTGGGCAAAACATATCTTTCTTTGCTGACACACCTCTCTTAAAAGGAATAATGTATGCAATCAGTGTGTATGGGTAGGACAACAAGTGGCAGGCAAAAGCACAGAAGTTAACAGCTGATAGACAAATACACTCAAACAATACTCAAAAGGACTGCGAAAGGGAGAGGATTTGTATGGCATTTTCAATGGTCCATATGAGCTATCGTCCAAACAAATTTTACACGATTTCCAATGGGTCATCAATTTTACAAAGGCAATAAAAGTTGTTGGCCCGCAGGCTTAAGCGTAGGTGTGTCTGTAACCCAAATGGCTTTTGGGCGTTGCTGAGGGCAACAATTAAAAAGTGAACCCATATCCTCTACAATGAAGAGGGATTGTTCATCTCAACCGAAATTAAACCACACAGCTGACTGATTTGGCACCATTTGTTAGTGACTGCCTCAACGGAGAGGCTTTGATTTACTCGGAATTTGCAAACGGAAATTGGCGACAGGTGAATCAGAAGGAAATTCAATAACGCCCAACGCAATGGCATTGACAATTGAGCGACAGCTGCAACAATCAGGAAGCAAAACATTTTATAGCCATCTTGAAGAGTCAAGTTAGAAACTATTCCTTTGCTTTTTGCTGACTGTTTTATCACTTATCAAAGCTCGCTTTAACGGTAAGTGAATTCCGAATGTATATTTTTAATTTAGAGTAAGTAGGGTATACCATCAAATCGGTCGAAAAATGGGTCTTAGTGAAAAACTTTTGTGTATGTTAGTGTTCCCGAACTCGGATATAAAATGGAATTTAGTTTAAAAAATTTTGGATATTAATGCTAGCGTTATTAAACTCTGATAATTCAAATTATTAAATTTTAATTCTCGTTATAAACGTAAAGGACCATGGATGGCGGTTTTATATTTACATATACTTATGTATTTTTTTGATGCCACAGGAACCTTTTCCAACCAAATTGCAGTTCTTAGGTGCCTCAGAAATTTTTTTGGTACACAGAGAAAAACAAAAGATCCAAGGACAATGGATGTTCAAATATCCACTTTAAGATCCATTTTTAAACCCTTGCAAAGGGTATTATAATTTTGCCCAGAAGTTTGCAACGCAAAGAAATATTCATTTCCGACCCTATAAAGTAAAAATATTCTTGATCAGGGCGACGAGCTGAGTCGATTGGGCTTTGTCCGTCCGTCTGTCTGTCCGTCGGTCGAATAGTGGGTCTTTGTGAGAAAAACTTTTTTGTTTTAAATGTTAATGCCTCCCGCTTCAGCAATTACTAGTTTTATACGCTTTTACACAGATTCGGAAGTGTTGGTCAAAATCGGATGACTATATCTTATAGCTAAGGTAGGAACTATCGGTCGAAAAGTGGGTGTTATTTAGAAAAATTGTTTGTTTTAATGCTGACGGTCGTAAACTTTGATTTATTAAGACATTTGCAAGGGTATTAAAACTTCGTCAAAGACGAAGTTAGCTTGGCCTTCTCGTTCTAAAAATCCTTTTCACATTTTTCAGCTCCTTTGGATGAAGAATAAAGATCAATGAAATATTTATTTGCTGATATATCCGTCTTAAGCGAAAATAAATCGACTTCGAAAATATCCGATGGATCCCAAATAAAGATAGTTAACTATCCAGTCCAAACAAGTGAGAAAGTCGGTCAAGCCCGACTATTACATACTCTGTACCTGGAGTAGAAGCTAAATGCAATGCTGGCCTTTCTTTCTGGTCTTTCTCTCTCTCTCAATCTCTCTCTAAGATTGTGCGATGTAAGTTTTAAGATGGTGGGAGGGGGTGGGGGGAGGGTGACTAACATGCTCACTTGAGAACCGCTCATCCAATCTTTATTAATTCTTCAGCAAATCGATACATTTTGATAAAAACTAAATATTTCTGGAAGGTACGAATCGTCTATCTTCTGTAGGAGATATAACGTTTTTTCCAAATTGTGGGGGCGGGAGGGGGCGTGGCAAAAATTTAAACTTGATCTGCCTGCAAGTATAAGAAGCATTTGTCCCATACATGTCAAAACTTTATCTCTTACCATCTTTGAGATCTGTTTGTTCATACGGACGAACGAACAGACGGACGGACATGGCTATATCAACTCAGCTCGGTACTTTATGCGTTACAAACATCCGGTCAATTTCAATATACCCTTTCCAAGAGTATAAAAACATCAAAAAATTGCACTTAAACATCAAAAAAACTCATAAATAGAAGAAGGGAAGTTTTTTTCCTTTGGGCTCAATAGATATAGGAAAATGTCTGGCAGCGATCGGACTTCATTTAGTGGACGCGCGCTCGCCGTCAAAATCGAAAATTTGAAATATATGGGAAATAAAGGGATGAGTTTCGGATTTAATCTCGAAAATTTAAAATAATAATTTTATGTGTTATTTCTGGAAAGTTTTTCTATTTAAATGGCACGAACACATTTTAAAATTTCGCAATTTATTTCAAGAGATTATCTCTATATATATAAAATTCTCGTGTCACGAATGTTCGTTCCCGACTACTGCCTGACCGACTGACTGACTGACCGATTGGCAATCATCGCACACCAAACGGTAAGAGATGAGAGAGCATATGAGATTTTCACAGGAGTTTTATCTTGGTGCTGAAAGTGAGTACTAAGAACGGGTTTTGGAAAATTCCACCCGGAAAAGTCGGAAAAGTGTCGGAAAAGTTTGTATGGGAAAAATTTTATTTTTCATCCGATTGACTTCAAACTCATTTTCAAAGATCTATACGCGAAAATTCGACAACAATTGCATACCGATCTTCCGGAAAATTCGCACCGCGAGGAAAATAGCGGCTCAAGGTTGTATGGGCAAAAATATTATTTGCCAGCGATTGGCTTAAAACTCATTTTGAAAGCAAAGTTGGTGAAATGCATTGGAACGCGAATTAGAGATTTTGGAAAATTTGACCCCACAAGTCGGAAAATTGGCCGGAAAATTCTAAATCAAAAAAATTATTTTTCATCCGATTGGCTTGAAACTCGGTTTGTTAGTATAAAATACGAAATAGTTTGAAATGTTATTTTTCCAATGTTGGAAAATTTGACCTGACGAGCGAAAAATTGCCCGGAAAATTCTGCATGCAAAAAACTATTTTCCATCCGACTGGCTTGAAACTCGGTTTGTAAGGACAAAATACGAAATAATTTGTAATGTGATTTTCTAATGTCGGAAAATGCCACCCAACGGTCGGAAAATGCCCGGAAAATTCTGCATGCAAATAACTATTTTTCATACGATTGTCTTGAAACTCGGATTGTAAGGTCAAAATCGAGAATTTATTTTTAATGTTTTTAATTTTCCGATATTGGAACTATGGCCGGGATGCTCACTGTGATGATGGGGTGGGTGGATGATGTGGAAGTTGTTTTGGAAGTGGGTGGTAAGTGGATGTAAAGTGGGTGGAATGTGGCGGGAAGTGGGAGGGATGTGGGTGGGATGCGGGGGGGATGTGGGTGGGATGTTAGTGGGAAGTGGGCGGGAAGTGGGCGGGAAGATGGCGGGAAGATCGGCGGGAGGTGTGTGGTATGTGGGTGGGAAGTGGGCGGCGGAAGTGGGATGTGGGTAAGTGGTGGGATGTTGGGTGGGATGTGGGTGGGAAGTGGGTGGGTGGAATGTGGCGGTAAGTGGGAGGAATGTGGGTGGCAAGTGGGTGGAATGTGGGTGGGATGTGGGTGGGATTAATTGGGGGAGGTGGATGGGATGTGGGTGGGATGTGGTGGAAGTGGGAGGGATGTGGGTGGGATGTAAGTGGTAAGTGATCGGGATTTGGGTGAGAAGAGGTGGGGGAAGTTGGCGGTATGTTGGTGGCAAGTGGGTGGAAAGTGGGTGGGATGAAGGGCGGGAAGTGGACGGAAAAGTGGGTGGGATGTGGGCTGGAAGTGGATGGGATGTGGGTGGGAAGTGGGTGGGAGGGAAATGGGCGAAGTGGATGGAATGTGGGTGGGAAGTGGGTGCGGAAGTGGGTGGGATGTGGGCGGGAAGTGGGGGGGATGTGGGTGGGATGTGAATGGTAAGGTGATCGGGATTTGGGCGGGAAGAGGGCGGGAAGTGTGCGGTATGTTGGTGACAAGTGAGTGGGATGTGGGGTGCGAAGTGGGCGGAAAGTGGGTTGGATGTGGGCGGGAAGTGGTTGGGATTGTGGGTGGGATGGAAATGGGAAGTGGGCGGAAATGTGGGTGGAATGTGGGCCGGAAGTGGGTGGTAAGTGGGTGTGCGTTGGTTAAATACTGTTGAAGGCGCAGCGAAGCGTGACGGGCTATTTGCTAGTACTGATCAAGATCAAACTCATTTTCAAAGCTCTATATGAAAATTCAACAACAACTGCATACCAATCTTCCGGAAAATTCACCGCCTCTGGGTGGAAAGTGGGTGGTCAAGGTTGTATGGGCGAAACTTTTGTTGCCAGCGATTAGCGCCAAACTCATTTTCAAAATTACTCATAGCAAAACATAAGTTGTAAGCATAGTACGCGAAATAATTTGACACGTGTTTTCCCGATTTTGGAAAATCCGCACACGAGGAAAATGGCCGGAAAATTCTGAATCCAAAAAAGTATTTATCATACGATTGGCTTAAAACTCGGTTTGTAAGTATAGAATACGAAATTGTTTAAAATGTTATATTCCGAATTTGGAAAATTTGACCTGACGGTCGAAAAATTCCCGGAAAATTCTGCATGAAAAAACTATTTTTCATCCGATTGTCTTGAAACTTGGTTTGTAAGGACAAAATACGAAATAATTTGAAGTGTAATTTTTCAATGTCGGAAAAGCCGGCCACGAGGAAAATGGCCGGAAAATTCTGCATGCAAAAACTATTTTTCATACGATTGGCTTGAAACTCGGATTGTAAGGTCAAAATGAGAATTTTTTTTGTTTTTAATTTTCCGATGTTGGAAATGCCCAGATTTTGATGGCCAGATTGATGGCGCCCATTTCGCATGGCAGCGATTTGATATGTTCATCCGAATTCGATTAAAAACATCAAAACTGCACTAATGCAGAAAATATTTATAACTGTAAAGATTAAAGACGCTACCATTGAAAACGCAAAAGGTTTTCTCACTATAACTATTTGTTCGACCGATCGTTCCTATGACAGCTATATGCTATATTCATTAAATCAAACTTGACAAAATTTTGCGGTAGCATAGAATATTGATCAGTAACAAGTTTGGAGCGATAGCATTGAAAACAAATAAATTTTTCTTGCATAGACTTTTTTCAGACCTATGTATTCAATGGCAGCTTTACTATGCAGTAGTTCAATTTTCATGCGACTTTTTGAAATCATGAAAAAGCATAGAAAACTTCTAAATACAACGTTATATATATGTAGGTTTCTTTAAGAAAATATATATTTTTAATTTTTAAAAAGTATCTTAAAATGAATACTGTTCTACTTACACATTGAGAGTTGCCGATAGTCCGCCGAGCAGCGGACATCCATGGTCTGTCACTATGTGCTTGCCGAATCGCCCATAGGCGAGGCTATGTTGCTATTACTATCTGATGTGGAGAGGGGGCGGCAAATCCCAAGCCGCGTCTTTCCAGGCGGCATGCCCTTGAGTATGGCCACTGCTTCGTCCAACTCGAGGCCCTGGAGCGTATGCTCGCCCACGCTCATGAGGCGATCACCTGGATATATTTCGTTTGTTGCCTCCGCAGCACCACCGCGAATTAGGCCACGTATCACAATAACACTGCCATCCGCATCCAGCGGATCCTGGTAGTCGAGTATGGAGAAGCCAAAGCCCTGGTCCGTCTTCTCGATGTCGATGGCCGTCACCTCGCAGCTCCACAGTGCCAGCCCGGACACATTCTCCAGTGATTTGGAGCGTTGGTGGCTGCCGCCCGCCGCATCAGTCAGCGTTGCCGTGCTGGACGTATACAGCGAACTCTCTGAATGCGCCTTGCTCAGCAGATTCTGCAGACTCTGATGGCCGCCAGGCAGCAGACTGCGCGTCTCAAAGGCCTCCGCATTCTTCGACGTATTTATAATGGATGGCACCCGCGTGCCCCGCGCACAAACCAGCTTGACGCGTGCAGGCAGCTCCTTCAATATCTTGACAACGTCGATGTGGCGCAGCCCCTGCAGCTTGTGCTCGTTCACTTGCAGCAGCTCGTCGCCGGGCCGCAGTATGCCTTGCCTGCCCACGGGCCCATCCTCGAGGATCGACCGAATATAGTGATGCGGACGCTTCTCAATGCCGCACTCCACATCAACAGTGCCCTCCAGGCTGATCCCTAGACCTGAAAGTTTATTTATTTCGGCAACTAAAATCTCACTTTCGGGAAACTCACTTTTCCAGGCCACTCTTAGCGAGACGGCGCTGGGACTGGCGCCCTTGGGCTTTGGCACGCTCTCGCGCTCATTTGTAGGCGTTTGACATGGTCCTCGCTCTGGCTCAGGTTCAGCCTCCGCCTCGGGCTCTGGACACTGCTCGTCGGTGTCATTGCCACTGTCATCGGCGTGGCCATGCGCCATGTGCTGGCCATTGGTCAGAGTCGGAGGTGGAACTAGATCTGCAGCTGGCGGTGCACTGTGGTCGCTGCGGTCCAGCACGTGCGACATATTCGAGTCCACGGTGTCCCGGGAGGGCAGGTCGGCAAACTCCAGCGGCAGCTGACTGCCGCCTCCTGCCTCGCACTCGGTGGCAATGGAGTAGGCGTCCACAGACTTGGGCGGCAGCCAGCTAAGCGTGGCTATCGAAGGCGACGCTGGCATCGACAGCTGGGACTGGGCATCGCCATCGTCGTTCTCGTTAACACCAGCGCCCGCGGAGGGGCCCGCGCTGCCCTTCATCTCGGTAAGGGCCACCTGTAGATGCTCGAACTTGCGGCCACGCAGGAAGCGCTCCAGCGTCAAATGCACCTCGATATCCGTATTGCGCAGCAGCTCAACGGCCTGGTGATTCGTCACCCCCGACAGGCTGCGACCATCGACGGCGACAATGCGATCGTTGATCTGTATCTGTCCACTCATCTCGGCGGCGCTGCCCTCGATGATGCTCTTCACAAAGATACCGGACAGATCCTCCTCCTCGCACACATAGCCGGCCACAGTGATGCCCAAGCCATAGACATTCTTATGCAGCTCCACCACGTACGTTTCTGTCTCTGGCGAGTCCATGTAAGAGGGGGAGGCTGAGTGGGACGTAGAGTGAGAGGCAAAGACATCATCGTCATCGTTGGCCAACTTTTGGCCGGCTATCACAGTCTCAATATGTTGCTGCTTCTCATCCCCCGTATCTGTCCAGTGTGACCCCAAGGGCAGGTGCAGAGAAGGACGCGGCGGTGGCGAGAGTATGGAGAAGGGTACAATGTCCAAGTCAAGTGCACACTGACGCGAGCTGCTGCCCTCCAGGGAGTTACTGCTGGTCATGTGAGGAGGAATGGGCGGCAACGGCAGATCGGCTAGATCCGCCAGGTCGGCCAGCTGCAGAGTACCACGGACGTCCTCCGATGGCTGGTGCATGGCTACCGGAGCGGGTACATGGGCCATTTGCTCAGCATCAGTGGGCCCGCCGCGCACCAGACCCACCAGACTGGCCACATCCACCGCCGCCGCTGCTGTAGCAAAGCTCGGATTTTGAAATAGATGACGCGACAGTTCTTCCGGGTCGGAGAGGAGCTTAGTTGGTATAATGGGCGCGTGACTGGCCAGCGTTTGATAATCGATGGCCGTCGGCTCTATCGGCCTTGCCACAATCAAACGCACCTGAGCTCCGGTCTGACGAAGAACTGTGGCCACTTGTTCTGAGCTGAAGCCACGCAGATTCACTTCTCCAATCTGCAGCAGATGATCGCCCAGCTGCAGGCGGCCATCACGTTCCCCCACACCGCCGGGCGTTAGGGCCTTGATGACGACGCCTGTGCTGCGACCACCCACAAGTATGAAGCCAAGTCCATTGCCATCGTTGGTCAGATCGATAACCTCCACCTGAGACCATTCGGTGCTTAGGACCATGGTTCCGTTTCTGTTAGGGTTGGCGTTGCAGTGGATATTGTTGCTGTAATTGCTGATGTGGCAGTTGGTTGTGTGTGGTTTGTTGATTCAGTTCCCTTTGTTGTTGCTGCTAACATGACGAGCTGTGGTCTAAGGTCTTCTTGATATTTATGTTGACGTTTCTGCGTCAAATGTTACAATGTTGACTGCTGTTGTTGTTGTTGTTGCTGTTGTGGGTGCTATTGCTGCCGCTTTTTTTCGCGTTATTATTATTGTATTTAGTGTAATTCACCGCATTGAAATGATAATTATGGCCTGTCACGGGAACTGGCACTGGATCCGCTCCTGGCACTGCCAGCACAAGCCACATTATAATCGACATCGACTGCGAGAAGGACTACGCCGACTACCACCTGCAATTATATCCAAAAAGCACTTAGCGGAGCTCACGGCGTATACGCAATGCGAATGCAAGGCAGGGTGAAACAGACAACCGAACACGATTCGACGAAAAACGCATGATGGCGGAGGGAGAGGCAAGGCAATGGCAGTTAGCACGATGGCGTTTTGAAGTTTTTGCTAAATTAAATTCGACGGGAAGTGTGCCCCATTTAGCAAATGCATTTTGGTGCTTATGGAAAAAGCTAAGAAATTAAATTATTAATCTAAACTGCCAATTTACCAAAAAATGCTAGAAAATTATGTTAGAACGAAAAATATTAACTTATTTGTGTAACAAAAGTCTTCAGTTGCATTTCCTTTGAGATCATTGTAGTTAGATCTTAAGTAAATAATACTTAAAATCAAAATTCAAAATAAAAACGAAGAACGGTTACGCATTATAAAGGGTTTTATTACGGCTTTGGGACTAAGGTTACACTACGGTTAACCATACTTCGTTTGACTTCGGGCATACAAAAGCGGTTCCCACTTGGATAATCATACGCTATCAAAAAGCATTTTTCGCAAGTTTGAGGTTAAACACGAAAATATGATATTAAATTACTAATTTGTATACAAACAAATATTGAGTATCAAACCTCTCTATCTCTAAGACATAAACTTCTTATACCTGCAGGCTGATCGAACTTATTTACAATTTTCCCACAGTTTTGTAGATTGGTCGTTTGTACCTTTCAAAGATATTTAGTAATCAAGATTATTTATCGATTTGTTGAATAAATGATAAAGGTAAGGATTCTCAAGTTGTGACCAAAAAAACGTTCGCTGCCGCAGCTCTCGCTTTCTGGGTCACAGTAGTGGCGCCATCTATTAGTAAGCTTTGAAAATCCCTCAACAAGCAATGCAATTAATGGTGCCATCCAGTGGTTGATTTAGGACCAACAGAAGCGCTGCTACTGCAGGTACAGAGTATACTTCAGTCGGGCTGGACTGACTTTCTTACTGGTCTTATTTCAGCTTAGATTTCAAGTTTGTAGGACTAAACCCGGGAGTTTCTGAACGAGCCTAGCTAGGAAGCTGACATTTTTTACCATAAGTTCTTAAAAGATTGAACTTATCGCACATAATTGAAAAAGCAAAAAAAAAAACAAAATTTATGAAATATTAATAACACTAGCTTGCAGCCAAAAAGACACAATTGGAGAGGGAACATTAAAATCCGGATGTTGGTAACGCACAGACGGAAACATCATCGACCACATAAAGTATATATATTATTGATCAGCATGAAGAGCTGATTTGATATAGCCATATCAGTCTGTCCGTCGGTTCGTCAGTCTGTTGATAAGCTATCTCCTCCGTCAGTTTTAAAGCTATCTTAACCAAACTTTGCACGAAGTCCTTTGTTACAAATACGATGGATGACTATAACATGACTTTAACGGATGACTATTTCCTTGATTTCACATAATTTTACCAAGATCTGTCGATCGGACACAGAAAAAAGAAACATGAATCAATTGAATCTTCAAGGGATTGACCCATGCCTTTCGAACTTGAATCATTCCAAATGTGCTTACTTCAATCCCTTTCGAGATCACATGTCCATAAATAGGAGAGCGAGAACGAAGAAATATAAGTAGTAGGGGGGGTCGATTTTTTTTCGACCAAAGCGTAAACAAAAACGGTATCTACGGTCAATTCTAAGAAAATTTCACCAAGAAACCATGGGTCTAAAATGAATTCCTAGTCCGCGCAAATCGACTTCAAATATTTATGTTACATTTTCCCAAAAATCAAGCTAGAAAGTCGGTGAAGTCCAACTATAAAATGTTCTGTATACCCCAGAGCTTGCATTTATCTGATCAATTTTATATAGAAGCCACACAAAGTGATAAAGGTGTCAAAAAGTGAGCCCAGTGCTGCCCATCAACGTTGAAGCGGTGCTACCCATAAACATTTTTTGTTTTCCGTATAACTCCGCTATCGTTCATCCGATTTTCATAATTCCTTTGGCGAATCAATAAATAATCATGATTACAAAATATCTCCAGAAGGTACAAACCATCTATTTGTAAGACTGTGGATATGAGGTTTTTTCAAAATTGGGCGGGCAGAAGGGGGCGTGGCAACCGGTGACATAAAAATTTGTCTGCCGGCAACTGATGAGGATGGTAGTTTGCGATGAAAAGAAATTCCATTCGTGTTTAGTGCGCATTGTCGTGGGTTCGAATCCCAGTGGCATGTGACACAATAATAAATTAATAAATAACAAATTTTGTAATTACAAATAAAAATGTTCAGCTTTGTGATTAAAATTAATTTTATTTTGTGCTCTTTAATTTTTTGCTAATTCAATCTCTTAAAGAATTACCCCGGGATAAATGTAATCTTTCTTGGGATCCAAAAAGGCGGATCATCTCTATTATTATACCCTGTTCCCATTAACAATGGGAAAAAGGGGATCATGAAGTTGTGCAAATGTATGTAACAGGGAGAAGGAAGCATCTCCGACCACATAAAATATATTCTTGATCGGCATCAACAGCCGAGTCGATTTAGCCATGTCCGTCTGTCCGTCTGTCTGTCTGTATGAACGCGTCGATCTCAGAGACTGTAATAGATAGAGCCACAAGTTTTGGAATGTATATTGGTGTATACTGTACCCACATCGAGTTTGTTTCAGATTTGGAAAATTCCTCCTCCTCTATCTTTTAGAGCGAAAAACTGTATTTTTCTCTGTATAAACGCGTGGATCTCACAGTCTATAAGAGTTAGAGCCACAAAATTTTGCATGTATGTAGGTGTACGCCGTACCCAGATAAAGTTTGCTCCAGGTTTGGCAAATTCCTCCTTCTTCTAACCATCTTCTTCTAACCGCGAAAAACTGTCAGAGCTTCAATTTTTAAATTTTTCCCTAGTGACTTAATATATTATATATTCAGTTAGGCCCAACATCTATCTATTCTGTGTACCACAATGAGATCCTCGCAAAAACACCGAAGATGTGTACATAAGGGCGCCTGCCCATTTATTGAAATAAATTTTAAAATAAATGAAATTCAAAGCTATAGGAACCATATACTTGGGACAGGATATTTTGCTGTCGGGGCACTCGACCGCAACACTCCTACTTGTTTTTATTGATCGGTTCAAGCATTTCCGGGATTATATTGTTTTCATTAGCGCTTGGGATTGATTTGATCCCGTATGGATTAATTTTTTTTTTGAGTATAGGAACGAAAGGCCGAAAAAGTAGTTTTAGTGAGAAAAACTTTGTTATTAACACTTTACACTTTTAGGGTCTTTACTCAGATAAGATAAATTTTTAGTTTGCTACGATATTTCACATGAATAAATAGCTTTGAAATCTGAATGATAATGAAAAGGTGTTCTATTCATGTGAAATATCGTAGCAAACTAAAAATTTATCTTATCTGAGTATAGACCCTTAGCTATGAATATTTTTTGCTTTAGCATAAAAATGGGCCGTTTAAAGGCATTAAACTAATAATCTTCTTAGTTATAAGCGGGCTCCATCGAATTGGTGTCCATAGTAAGAGGAGCACGCAGAGGCACTCCAAAAAGGAGAGTCCTATCGCCCCAATTAAGAACAGAGTGTTGAAGAGGTTCTACAGGACGTCTTCTACACATATAGTACAATACCAGCGTGAACCGCATTCTCTTTACTAAGAGTTACCAGACCCACAATGGTTTTCTCTAAGAATCGGCCAGTGCTGGCATCGCTAAAAGATCGCTATTATTAAGTCCTTTGCTACAAAAACAATAATCCTCTTTCAAACACAACAGATCAGCTAAAGGCCCGTCCGATTTAACCGAACTTAACATTTAAAGTTTGCTGTTATTAATAAGTAGTAGTTTGAGAAAATTCCACCATAACTTCACACAGTTTTTAAATGGTTGTTAAGTTTACATACTTTACATTATTCGGTGGACGATCCTCGATAAGGAGGAAATTTGATTGTTGATCCATACGTATGTCATGGGAGTAAATGAAAACGAAAGGTCTGCGAAAGACTGCTGTTAACGTTATTGCAAATAGGATGAAAATCGGAAAACGAAATTTATTTTGTTTTAAGCCAAATTTACTCCTTACCCACTGCGTGCTGTGGGCTTTTAGTCAAACAATTAAATCATCCGGTAAATGACGTGGCAGTATTTAAATTTCATCAGCCTCCATTGTAGTGAGCTCTGGACAAATTGTTTGTGAAACAAAAAGACAAAAGGTAAATCCATTTTGGTAAGGCTGCGCCTGTCAAAAGAGTATTTATGGCTCGGCCTTCTGAGTAAATGTACTGTACTCTCCATGTTGGTTCTGTTTGCGTTTTTAATGGCACCTTTTCTGCACGATTTCGTAATTTACATGCAAACACACGCACATGGACGCACTAACTGCTATCGAGCCACGCATGCTTGGCATGCAGCCTTCAAAACGACCCCCTATCTCCACTTTCTCCACCCACAACAACAACCCAAGCATGCAGCCCAAGTCTGTCAAATCTAAGTGGAAAATGCCGTGTGAAACGTGCGGAGTTGTGTTAGAAGTTTCGTATACTAAGTGTTGCATACATTGCGGCGTCGGGCCAAATGCTTTAAGAAATTGCTTATATTAATCGTATGTTTGTCATGACCAAAGACAAGTCGAAGCTCTAGGCTTCTGGTTGAGAACGAAGCTGTGGTGTCAGGCATCTACTTGTCCCTTGCTAAGAATTGCATCGGAATTGCTGAAGAACTAAATGAACTCCAATAATATTAATAATAATAGACACATTCCTGGATGAGGATCTCCAATGCAGCAACGTTAATCAATAGATCAATTTTTTATGAAGTTTGAGTACTCCAGCAGATTCATTGTGCTAACGCTGTGTTTAAACTTGTCTGATATCGTGAGTATCTGCTCCGAGTATCACATTACCGCTTAGATTTTGTCATTTCTCAGTATAAGTTTTTCTTCAGTGTTCTCAAATGAGTTAAAAATGTTTCATTTCTCTGTTTTGGTTTAAACCAAACCCAAAAGCACCGCTCGGAGCTTTTTTTTCAGTCAAAATCGGAACGTTTTTTCAATAATCCGAACCAATGGCTTTGTCCTTCATAAAGAGTTTGTTTTCAAAGCAAGATTATGTACACTCATATAAAACAAGAGCTTTGCACTTGAATCAATAGTACTTTAAGTACAAACATACTTAATTTAAGTAAAAGATTCTTATTTCAAGTACGCTATTTGCAAGCGTTGTCAATAGTACGGTAAGTAAGGAAATCCTTTTTTCAAGTGAAAGATTTCTTTTCCAAGCACGTTATTTTTAATCCCAAAATACTTGATTAAAAACAGTTTTCTTTAATCTTTTTAATCGTTCTTTTAGGTTTTAATAGTCTTAATTCAAATTAGATAAACTCTTAAAATAAGATCAAAAAGTCTTAGTAAATTCTTGACACATAATATAAGGACCTAAATAGGTACAAAATGTTCTTTGTTAAAGCTGTTCTTAAAACAAGGTCTCTGTATTAATAGTAATATAGCTTTAAAAATCCAAAGACCGTAAATTATCCAAACACAAAGTTGATATAATGGTACAAAGTGTTTAAACGAGTACGGAATTTTAAGAACTGAATCACTTAAAAACGAGACGGCCAAGCTAACTTCGTCTTTGCCGAAGTTTTTATACCCTTGCAAATGTTTTAATACATCAGAGTTTACGAACGTCAGCATTAAAACATACAATTTTTCTAAATAAAACCCACTTTTCGACCAAAAGTTCCTACGGCAGCTATAAGATATAGTAATCCGATTTTGACCAAAACTTCCAAATCTGTATAAAAGCGTATAAAACTAATAATTGTCGAAGCGGAAGGCGTTTACATTAAAAAAAAAAAAGTTTTCTCACAAAAACCCACTTTTCGACCGATAGTTCCTATGGCAGCTATAAGATATAGTCATCCGATTTTGGCCAAAACTTCCAAATCTGTGTAAAAGCGTATAAAACTAATAATAGTCGAAGCGGAAGGCGTTTACATTAAAAACAAAAAAGTTTTCTCACAAAAACCCACTTTTCGACCGATAGTTCCTATGGCAGCTATAAGATATAGTCATCCGATTTTGACCAAAACTTCCAAATCTGTGTAAAAGCGTATAAAACTAATAATTGCTGAAGCGGAAGACGTTAACATTAAAAACAAAAAAGTTTTCTTACAAAAACCCACTTTTCGACCGATAGTTCCTATGGCAGCTATAAGATATAGTCATCCGATCCGGTCGGTTCCGACATATTAGTGCAGTAAAAAGAAGACTCTGTGCAAAGTTTCAGCTCGATAGCTTTAAAACTGAGAGACTAGTTTGCGTAGAAACAGACAGACAGACGGACGGACAAAGCTCAATCGACTCAGCTCGTCGCCCTGATCAAGAATATATATAGTTTATGGGGTCGGAAATGAATATTTCTATGCGTTGCAAACTTCTGGGCAAAATTATAATACCCTTTGCAAGGGTATACAAATTATTCACATTTTAGCTGCACACTTTTTGGAGCTGGCTTTGTAAATCAGTTCTTTATTTAACACGGTAAGACTTACTTCAACAATACAGTCGTTTTTCGACTTAAGAATGCTTCGTACCTAATTTAAGTACATTGAAGAACAAAGTATATTGAAATTTTTTAATTTCAAAAAGGGATCAAATATATCCCAATCGATCAAGAACTCTGCCAGTCGTGTTAATCTGAGTGTACATGACTAATGATGATCATGATGTAGATGATTTTCGTGTACAGCGAAAAAAATTCAAGAACATTGCGGTTTATGGGGTTTTCTCATTTGTAGTACAAGGTTCTTTCTTCAAGAACAATTTCTCTCCGAACTTTCTTCATATCTAAAACATTTCGAACAAGAAGAACAAACCTCATGAAATTTGAGAATATTTTCTCCTAGGTTTGGTTTGACGTCAAGTCGGCATTTTAAGTAATAAATTAGACGACAAGAACTATTAACAGAGTATATCAACTTCGGTTCTGTTTATTGCTTGCTTTTGCTGCTTCCTGGTGGGCTTTTGTACCAACCATTGCCGCTGCCTGAATCTGCAACTGACTGCAGCTGTCAATTAAACGCTGATTGACTTTGCAGTCCCTCTGCACGGATTGGGGCAAGATGCGTATGATTAACGCCCGCCTCCCTCACTGACAGAGACTGTGTCGTTCCCGCTCTCACTTTAGACCACTTTTTGCCTTGGCTGTGGTCATTTGTTTGTGGACAAGCCCCCGCAGTGTGTGTGCGTGTGTGAGTGCTTCATTAAACTTGGTTGCGGTCTGATGAGGACATTGCGACTTGAGCCTGGAATTGGGTTTGTAGATGTGGAAATAAATGGATGAGCTGGCGTCCCAGTCCATTACACAGAAAGTAGGCCAAGCGCGTTTGAAGTTTACTTTGCGTGTGTTTGTGCTTGGGTTGTTATTTTTATACACCTCAAGTTGGGGCTGCCCCTTTTTCTGTTTCCTCCGTCACCATCCACGGCCGGCTGTGCCAGTTTTCGTTTTCTTTTTAGTGCTTCTGGTCACTGTTGCTTCTAACGCACTTCAAACTGCCGCGGCGCTGACCTACTGAACACTATTAGCCGGCTCACTCTTGGTTTGGCCTGATCCCACAGAACAGGCAGCTGCCGAAAATCGATAAAGCAAAGCAGAATTAAGAAAGGTTAACATTCCGAAACTTACATACCCTTGAATAGATATTAAAAGGACGACTTAAAATAAAGGATGGAACCCTAACCAATCCTTCTACGCAGGCACCTGTAATGTTTACAGCCATGAAAATTTTTTTTCTTTTTTTAGCAATCTTTGCCTTTCAGATTAGATTTTAAGCGGTCTAAAGCTCACCAGCCAAAGAGTAAATTTAATGGTAAATTAAAGCAAAATTTTGATTTAAAAGAAAATTTTTTTAAATTTGGGAATATATAATTTTAAACTTTGAATGAGACTATACGAATGATTTTAGAGTGTCAAATGTGGGACATTTGGCCTCCCGTTCCCATTAACCGAAACTGCTGAAAACTTTCTTTAAAGGAGTTTGTCATAATTAATTAATCTACCACGGCTTTGACCCAAACCACAAGTGAGTTTTTATTAAAATGTATTTTTGTTTGGTTTGGTAGTTTTATTAAAAACTGGGTGGGACGACCACCACTAGGACATTTTCAAGCTTGGTGTGAACAACTGGTGCCAGCTCCCACGGAGCAGAAACGACTGGCGGGCCTTTTTCAACAGCGGCCGAAGAAAAGAAGAATAAAAAATACAAATTGTTTTAAGTATTTGAAAACTAACAGTAACGTTAAGAACAGGCTATTAAATTGGTATGACAGTCGTCTACAAAGTCCCCTTGACTTTTCCCCGAAAAATTTTAGGCCAATTGATCAGAGGTTAAAACCGTAACCGAAACCGGAACCCGAACATGCCAGAGCATGAATCAATTCCACTTTCGAAAGGTTGCCGTGGAAGTGGAATTGAGAACATGCCTGATTGTTGAGCTTGACCTTTATACTTGTGTCATTAATTGATTAAGGTAGGTACTCAGACGCGGACAATTTTGTCGGAGCGGAAAATGACCAGAAAACAGCCAATAAAGTTTGCTGCTGTGTTTAAAAAATTGGTGATTAGAGGTGGTGCCATGGGTCATTATATTTTTTAAACAGAAAATCCCAGAACTTTGAAATTTTGATCGAATACTGCTATAAAAGTAAGCTTTCAATAAAACACAAGTAGTGGACGATCAGCTGCTTAGGTTAGAAAATATTAATCAAAATGTGCTTATTGGGTTGGCATAAGTATTTTGACAACATTTCAAAATTAGTTTATTCTTAGCGCAAGACCTCAAATGCTAAAAAGAATGATTGTTTCTAGACAAGTTTGTCACGCTATGGAATAACTGTAAAATGGACATAAAAATGCACAAAACGGCATATTTACCTATTTTCAAAGAACCCTACTACTGGTTACTTTTTAAAAAAAATTTTAAATGTCAAGTTATATTACTGTAATGGTAATTGCCTTCTTTTAATTAAAAAATAATTGTAACTGTACAGGGTTTTAAATTTTGCTTTACAAAGACGGCTGATGATGGTACCGGAAGGTTCCTGAAACAGCTGTACACTTGACCAGACTTCATTGTCCTGTATTGGACAAACATAATATGACCTCGAGCAGGCTAAATCTTGCTGTTTGATTATCGAACAAATTGTGAGGTTAATTTCGATTTACAGCCCTGCTGAAGAATTTTATTGGAATATTTCTATTAAAATTCACATTATTTTTTGACGTTGACTCAACCTGTCAAATATGCTTGATTTTCTGGCCTTTCTGTTAAAACTGTGGATGGTTCACTTTGTTATTTTTACAATCGTTCATCTTTTTTTAAGCTTTAACTTCATGGGCCGATTTCGGATCGCTCTGTTACATTAAAGGGTACATTTTAAATTTAGCTGACATATAGCAGCTAATTAGTAAATATACTATTTTGTAATTTTATTATATTTGAGTGTGACCAGTAGTATATACGTTGTTTACGTTACGATACTTTTGTAAATGCTTAATTTGTCAAAGGGAGATTTAATACTTATAACCGTAACGGTAACCGAAACCCAAAACAGAATAAAGTAAATAACCGTAACCCGTACCGTAACCGATTTCCCACAACCGTAATATAACCGTAAAAAAAGCGATCAGCCAAAACAGTAACAGTATACAAAAACAAACTCCAATATTCGATGCACAATGGGATATTTTCCCAAATTTTCAGACATTAATTATTATATTCACAATTGATCAAGGTTTTTGGTCTAGTCTATTCTTAAACCATATAAATGTAATTAGGAAGTATTTTTGGGAAAATTTAATAATGTTCACTTAACATTTTTTTGAATCATCGTAAAAAGTTTTACGTTTTTTGTTTTTGGAAGATAGTGGACTTTTGTTACGAAATGAAGTTTATTTAAAAACACAAATTCGAACTCTGCAGGTGCAGTTGGTTATGCAGGGGTGTGCTAAGGAGAAAAATTATTGGCCTTCAAAGACAAATTTTTCTTAATTTATGGCAATTTTGTCAAACTCTCATCATATAGGTAAACATAGGCACTAATTATGGAAATTTTAATATTAAAAATATTAAAAATGATATAAAAACCAAACCAACAGAACAGAAACTTTACTATTTTACAAATGACTGTTTTCTTTATGAAACAAAATTTATTTCGCTCAAATCCGAGTACTCGTTACGGAGATACAACGTTTCAAACCTAAAATAAAATAAAAGTCAAACCTATTCAGTTGAGCGGCACTGTCGATAAGCATTCACCGTTTATCGATATATCCGTTTACAGTGTTGCACAACTATTTCACAGAATTGTCAGTTACATTTAAATTCAAAATTATTTACAGTTTGCAATAGAAAGATTTTCTTTAAAGATAGGCCGATTTCCAGAACGCACGAAAACAATTTTTCGCGTCGAACTTTTCATAAATAGAAACACTTCTGAACTGTTTTCAAATCTGACTTTGCACAGCTGTCTTATAGCCTAGTTCCACTGCCACATATATGTACATCAATTGTTGATGTGATGTGATGTGACACAATTCTCCCATACAAAAAAATTTTTAAATTAACAAAATGTTAATGTAAAGGATAAACATCAGTTCATGATGTTGGCATTAACCTCGAACAAACTGAATTTTTCCGAGAAACTTTACATCAGCTAGTCAAAGTTAACTAAAGTACTCAACTTTCTATCGATATTTCAATGATTCCACCACTAGCATCACCGGAGTGGCTTTACTTTGATGGAATTTTCAGCAGTGGAACACAAAAATTTGTTGATGTTGATATGTGGCAGTGGAACTAGGCTATTAATTGAATGAAGCACTGTGCCGAAATACATTTTTATGTCATCTGGAATCTAGACTTAAACCTTAAAATCTTTTACTCAAATGAGATGATTAAAAAATAATAAAAACGGACAAAAACTTCTTATAAGTAAAGCTGCTGATCAAAACTTTTCTGATTTTATAGCAGTTCAAAAAAGTTTCTATGACGATACTTCTCACACAACACTGCCGAACTAAATATATAAAAAATTAAGCGGTTCTCCTCAAGTGACAAAATGATTCTATCTGTGACTCTATACCAATAGTGGATTGACTAAGAATTAAGAAAACCAACTGCTTAATGTGTTGCCCGTTGCGGGTGTCCGTTCTTATGGTAGTGAACTTTGAGGAGCAATTAAATATCAAAATGCAATTTTTCGTTATCTTCAATATATTCCAACATCCGACATCTTATATGGCAGCGTCTTGCTGCATCCACACATGTATGATTTGTATAATATGTAATGTAATTATAGTTGGCACCTATTACCCTAGGAATTTTAAGCAGTGTGTTGTACTCGTAGACAGATAACAGCTTAGCCCAGTACTCTAGCTTGAACACTAGTCAGGCAAATGGCTTTTAAGATAAGCCTTTATTATCTTTAATTTAAATTCTTCAGAAATTGTATTTTTAGTATTCTACTTCTAAAATAATGATAAATATTCATTTAAAAAAATTACCTATGAAATACTTAAAAAAAATTAAATAAAGATACCTTTGCAATAACTTAATAACCTATGTGTACCTTTGGTACGGAGTATAATAATGGGACTTTTGCGAACAAACGAAATAAGGATTCTCGTTATATTTGCCAAAGTATTTAAGAGTGTTTGTTTGCCGTTCGTGATCATCTTAGCACTCTAAGTTAGTAAATTATACTGCCAGAAACTGAGCGTAAGATGTTTCGTTTTCCGATTGGTTTTAGTTTCGAAAAACTTTCGTGGGCGTCATAATTAGTGGATCGGATTTTTAGTTGTCTATACGTGTAGAACTGGTTCAGCTTTAGCTATTTTTCTTTAGTGGTTCGGTTCGGTTCGGTTCGCTTTTCAGTGCATCTCACAAAAATGTACGATTGCACATCACATGTCCAATGTTCCTTTTTTCCAGGTATTGACGATCTCGTAGTGCAAAATCCTTTAAAACAATATATCCATGGTCATGTATTTTACTCCTAAACATCTTTCAACATTTCCATTAACTTTCACTTCCTTTATTTAGCTGATGAAGTCTGCTTCGGAAAATTTCATTATCCAAAATTATCAAAGGGTAGCAAAGGGAAGCAGCCATGGCCGCAGCCTGGCATGTTTACTCCTTTTTGGGCCCACGCCCAGCTCTAATGAGTTTCACTTGTGACTTCTGCTACACCCGCCTGACACACTTCGTGTTATTTTTGTTGTTATTTTTGCTTGTTATGTTTGGAACTTGCTTCCGCCAGAGACCGTGTGCGATCCAGCCGCATTGGCGATGGCGATGGCGTTGGCGTGTGGCTACGCCTTCTGACCTACCTAGAGGCGAAGGCTCTTAGCCAAATTGGGGGAGCATGGGCTGCAGCAAAAATTTAAAAAAATAGGAAAACAAAAAATTTTGAACTTGCGGCACGCAATTTGCAATTACTTAGTTCACTTTTGTCGCCGAAGAGGAATGCCAACAATAACGCATGCTAAGGGCAAAAGAATTCACTTGGCTATTGATTTAACAAATAAAATTCCTCTACATAAGAATAGCACAGCTGCGACCGCCTGCTGGGCTGGAGATGGGCATCATCCAGATAACTGGCAACAATTTCCACGCCTGCATGCATTGCTGTAGCCTCCTCTCTTGCTCCGCATCACGCGCGTGTATTTGTATCTGCCGGGGTGCTTTGAACTTTTAATTGGCTTTTATTTTAAGGCAGCTTTAACTTTCACTGTTGGACACGCTCCGGGTTTGCCGGTTCACGCTTGTAAATTACCCGCAGAGGCGATGGATGGCCAATCTTTGGGCCAGCGTACAATTTCGGTTACGTTCTGCCGCACTTCATTCACGCACTTCATAAACACATTGCCAGCAATGGGATCGGGGATAGGAACGGGCACGGAACTCGTGAGTTTGCACTGTTTCCACACTTTTTGCCTTTTTGTTTTGTGCTTTGTGCTTGTCATTTATCAATTTACGCGCCCATTTTCCGGCTTCAAACACGCCCGCACGCCACGAAGCTTCTTGGCCAAATAAAGTGCTCGCTGGCCAGATTGCCTCCGCTTAGTTGTGCTCGCAGCTCGGCACGTGGCGTGCCGAGGGGTAAACGAACGGAACTCTCTATGCTCGTGCGCAGTGTCCTGCCGCATCTCGAAGTAATTCGGCTATGAGGCAATTATTTACAAAAGAAACTGCTGTTGAACGTAGCCATCGATTCGTTTTTCATTCAGCTGTCAGATGGCTGGAGAGAAAAAAGCTTTTCCGCACAGAGCCGCTGTTTGGTAACCTTTCGGAAGGGGTCTAGATGACTTACTGATATTAAGAAACATTTGGTTCATTGCATGGTTTTTGAGGCTTACCGAACCGCGGTTTCGGTTCGGTTCGCTCTGTATTCATTTAATTAACTAAAGAAATATATTTTTCGGTAACACGAGTAGCACGAATTCTGAGTGGTGTATAACCATATTTAAATGAATCAATTTGCAAATCTTTTGAAAGACAACTTTGTACTATTGAAAATTGCATTGTGCGTTGGTAAAAGTTTGCTCAAGTAATCTCTGACATATTTGGCACTTCACAGTGGCAATTCTTCGCTTTTATCAACCTTAATTTTGCATGCCTGCCAACCATAGAAATACTAATAGTCTTTTTTATATTTCAAGCCAATCTCAATTAAAGATCAAAAGTTTGCGTTTGAGTATTCAGTAAGTTGACCCACACGGATAATAGAATCAAGACTTGCAAATTGAATAAGGTTGATGTTCTTCTTTTCCAAGTATTTTCCTAATATTTTAAAGCTAATTGCTGATTTTGCTCACTATTCGGCAGTAACTCAATACCTAGCTGAAGTGAATCGAACCATTGTATTTTTCGGTTTTTGGTTCGGTTCAACATTTTTGAAAACACACCGGTTCAGTTTACGGTTCGGTTCACGAGCGAAAAAAGTGGTTCGGTTCGGCTTAAAACCGGTTCGGTTCAGAACCGCTTTGCATCCCTGTTGAAAATATAATTTTTTAAATTGTTGTGTTCTATTTTCCAGTGTTAAAATTGTACTGTGTTGAAATCGTACTAAGTTGAAATTTGGCGATGTTCAATTGCTTTGCGAAGAAATTGATTATGTTGAAATTGTGTTGAGTTGACGTGTGTTGAATTGACGTGTTCAAACTGTTTTGTGTTGAATAGACGAGGAACCGTTATAACATCTGGATCTGTGCAAAAGATAATCAGACGAGGCGGACAAAAAAAATCTTATGTATCTATGTTTTTTCAGAATAGTTAATTTAACTAAAATAAGTGGGTGTTGGGTGGTCTCTTGAATTTGTTTATCAGTTTATCAGCGTAAATAACATTTCCAATCCATATACATTCGAAAGGTTTACTATTTAAACTGCTAAATGATCTTCCAAAGTCCATGATACTTTTACTTTGAAAAACAAATTTCAAAATAATTAAAAAATTGTTTTTAATGTTCAATGTTTTTTGCCCTTTGGTTCAGAATAATTTGCAATATAGCTTACCACAATAATTAGAAATTCTTTCTAAAATTAAAGGTGAATTGCCTTGGGACGGATTTTATAGCCAAGTTTCTAATTTTCAGGACGAATTTTACGTTCTTTTTTATGAAAGTAGCTAAATACCGTGGGGTATACATATTTCAAAATTACTTTTCGATGATAGCTAAGAAACCGAGATTAACATGCACTCGAAATGTTGTGACTAGTGCATTAAGTTAAGGAACTCCTTGTAGAACTAGGAAGAAGAAATAAGTAATCTAATCTAATAGCTGAAAAGTGTAAATTTTTAACAATTTACAAATAAAAGTTTTTCTCACTAGAGCTAAAAACAAAAAAAAAAAATATTTTCTACATTTTAGAAATTCGCCATAAAATAATTTTTTTTCTAAATTGTAGAAAAATTTCTTGTTTATAGACATTTTTTTCTTAAATTTAGAAAGCATAACCCTTAGATGAAATTTTCTAGATAATAATTTCTTAAATTTAGAAACTAATTTATTTTTAATTTTAATTTTCTTAAATTTAGGGTAATTTTTCTAGATATTTTCCTAAAATTTTTCTTTAATTTAGGGCAGATTTGCCCTTGAATTAAGAAAAGAAATACATAGCAAAATAGAGCGACCGCCATTAAAATTAGTAAAACGCCCTTATTTCCAGAAAATCAAGTTTCTCATATTTTGAAAAATTGGTTTAGAAATTCACCCTTAAAAGGCCATAGCAGAATAAGCATACAAATATTGCCCCCACTCCGAACAGCACCAAAATTAAATATGTTGATACCATCAATGAGAAACTCACTCTCCCAAATTTATAGTCTTCTAATCGCTATTGGAGAAGAGTTATGGGGGCGGAAAGAAAACAAAAAAGTCCTTTATCTTATGAACCGCTTAACCGATTTGGATGGGTTTAATATATGTTGTAAGCAGGGCTGCAAACCTCCAAAAAATCGGAAGGGGTTCACTCCGAGGTTCGAACCCTTCAAACTTTTTGGGTTCGGGTTCACGGAGCGGGTTCAGAAGGTCGCTGAACCTAGGTTCAGGTTCGAACCGGGGTTCAGGAATAATTTTGTTTTCGCTGACTTAAAAAATGTATGTTAATTTGAAAAATCTTAAACTTTTCATACATATTTGAAAGTTCAAAAAAAGGAAGTAAAATCCCCATAACCCTGACGGGCTGGCTGAAAACGGAGAATTTAATTCAGCGACCAAAATAAGAGTTTTCTATCTTTCCTGTTGAAAAAGTTGGCCTTTTTTTGTTATCCTGTGTTATCAGAAAAATCTCCCATAATACACAGAGTACAGAGAACAAAGAAAATTCCTTTCGTCACAGTATTTCATATAATTAGAAAAACCTTGGCATTGCTTTCTGTGTGAATAGTTACAGTGTGCTCAATATTATAAAATATATTTGTAAAACTATTCACATGTTTTATTGGTATTCACTATGAAGATGATTCCCGATGTCCCTGCAAAAATTGTACATTGTTAAGAATTTCTTATTGAAAAAACCAGCAAAGAACTATAAGAGTTGAAATTGATTAACACCTCGAAAAAATTATTTAAAAATTTAAATAATATTTTTTGTGCCTAAGAATTGGTAATAAAAATGTGCAAAAATAATTTTCTGAATTCTATGGTGGACACTTACAACATATATTAAACCCATCCAAATCGGTAAAGCGGTTTTTAAGATAAACGACTTTTTTGATTTATCTTTCCGCCCTCATAACTCTACTCCATAGCGATTAGAAGACTACAAATTTCGGATTGTGAGATTCTCATTGATGGTAACAACATATTTTAATTTGGTGCTGATCGGAGTGGGGGCAGTTTTTGTATGCTTATTCTGCTATGCCCTTTAGAAAGATTAATCTAGAAATTCGCCCTAAAATTTAAAAAAAAGTAAAAAAGAGAGACGTGAGAACAGGAGAGGAGACGAAAAATCAAAAAGCGAACGCTTCTTCCTCATTGTTTTCGTAGTTTGTTGCCGAAGCTTTACAGAGACATGTAAATTTGTTTTTGCATCATTGCAACTTTGGTTTTTGTTGTTGTTTTGTCTACAACTGTTCGAAGTGTTCTCGTTTGACAAGCCGGCTGCGTCGCAGTTTCTAGTTACTGCGTTTTCTTTGACACATACGCACACGCCACACGCGTGCTCCCAACTGTGTACATTATTAACTATGGTTAAGTCGCTACGTTTTACTTAAGGCAAATAGTCGAGTGGGCTAAGGCGTCGTCCGAGTGTTCAGTATTTGAGAGAGGTCCCGTGTTCAAGTCCCAGTAAAGTAAGTAAAAAAACTTGTTAATGCGCTTATTTCTAAATTAATTATATATCTATCTATAGCTTAGAAAAAGAGTGGTTTATTGTGAGGAGGTGGTGCTGGTGATGGGGGGAAGATGGGACAAACCCTAAAAACCGAAGGGTTGGGGCGGGGTGGATCCAAAAAGACAACCACACACGGGTTGGTCTGTGGTCGGTTCTACCCTACCTCCCCCTAAAACTTTTTATACACGTTAATCGTAGAGTAAAAAGGGTATACTAAAGTTGTGCAAATGTATGTAACAGGCTGAAGGAATCATTTCCGACCATATAAAGTATATATATTCTTGATCAGCATCAACAGCCGAGTCAATATAGACATGTCCGTCTGTCCGTCCGTCCGTTCGTCTGTCTGTATAAACACCTAGATCTCAGAGATGGTAAGAGATAGAGGTTTTACATGTACAAATGCTTCTTTTATCTGCACGCAGATCAAGTTTGTTACAAATTTTGGCCACGCCCCGTCCGACCCCTGCAATTTGGAAAAAGTTATATCTCCTACAGTTTTGAAGATAGACAATTCGTACCTTCTAAAGATAGTTAAATAGAAGAAATTATAAAGATTGGATGAACGGTCCTCAAGTTATGAGCAAAAAAGTGAACAAAGCCCCCTGCTACCCCCCTCCCACCCTAAAAAAAATGTTGCATACCTTTCAGATGGTCACCCTAAGGAACGCAGGATTACTGTTAAACATGTTTTTTCATTAGTAACGGGTATATCGAAGTCGGTTAGAGCCGACTTTAACTTACGCTGTCGTTTTTAAGTGTTTACTGTCAACTGCTTCCTCCTTATGCCAGCGCAGCCATAACCGCTTGGGAATTTTAAATCGACCTAACTGCTTAAATTGTCTAAGGGCCATTTTCTCAAAAGTTGCGGTTAGGTACCGGCCGGTCAAATTTGCCGGGCGGAATAACCAGCCGGTAAGTCATTTGGTTTTCTCAACGAGACTTACCGGCAGGTTCGCCCGATATCGATAGAATGCTATCGCTGCCATAGTGTGACCAAACACTGTCAACGAATCAGCTGTGTTTGTTTCGGTTTTCTTAATTATATTGCTGTTGCTGGTTATCATTTAGCAAACAAAAATTTATGACAAGCTGAATTTGTCAACCTGAATCGTTGAAAAAAATTAGACTTCATCCACAGCATCAAATAATTAGCCCCCTCCCTGTACTCTTTTGCTTTATTAACTCGTTGCTCCGTCTAGGATTATGTCGCCATGTTGGCCATTGAGATGATACCGTTCCTGGTGCTGGCAATGTGTGTGGATAGTATTTTCGTTATGGTGCACACGTATCTGCAGTTGGATCTCAATCAGTATGCCACATTACAAGGCCGTTGGCCTAGTTGATCCGTCGATTTCGCAGACGGCTGGCAGTGAGATTGACTGCCTTGCGATTGGTGCCATTTAAAATTTTACCGGCCGGCAAGTTACGATAAAACAATCGATACTTTCACTCGATAGACACAGCTGTGTCAAACACTTGAAAACACTTAAAAATAAACGAATTTGTTGCATCCATGAAATGAAAGGGCATAGCCGGATAAGACTGGGAAAACTGCCCCAGCAGATTTTTGAATATTTTGAATCAGGGATGGTAGCTATTATATAGGAGGGTATGTATGCCAAATTTCAAGTCAATAGGTCTTTTGGTTGACGAGTAATCTGCAGAAATGCTAAAACATAAATATCGATATATCTGGTCTCACATCACGATTTACCATGAACTGTTGTTTGAATATTGAAAACATTTAACACAGTTATCCGTTATAAAATTCTGGAATTTTTACTCCTATTCCTTTGGTCCAAAAACCGCGGTCAAAATTTTCCAAATTTAAAATGACCACATTCCAGTTTTGACAATACCACGGAATTTTTACAGTTCATGTGTCCTCTAACCATCTAATTATTTAAAAAAACTCAGATTTTTAAGAGTGGTGCAACAAGGTCAAATTAATAAAAAACTTGTAAATTTAAAAATTTTAGTATTTAATTTTGTTTAAGTCTTCATCACTATCTTCGTTTATAATGGTACATTAACCAGTTGTCTTAAATATATTTGTCAGGCATCTCGGCAGGCTTAACGATTCTTGACTTGAACCTTGCATAAAAAAGCTAGGATAAGACGTGAACGGAGTTTATACCAAGGTAAATTGGGTAAAGCAATCCATTGGCGAAGGAGAAAAAGATTGCGTGGGAATTTATCCAAGCTTAGCTCGAATAATTTTACCAGGGGAACAGCAGCAAAAGACAGAGGAGGTAAAGGGATTTGGTAAAGGAGGACTGGAATTTCGCGAACGTGCTCACTAGGGTGGACGCCGATGAAAAAGTTAACTGATACCATCTACTCATACTAGACAATTACCGTCCTTCTAGTATGATATAACAGTGGAAACCATTTGGAGTGACCATTCGGGCTACCATGGGCAATTCGCTAAACTCAAGAGACCGGTCCGTGGAATCCGTTTTGAATCGATAAAAGAGATAGAGCCCGAAACAGAGAAGGAATTGAATAGTCTTCAATTCCAGAAGAAGTCTGAAGAAAACGATTCGGTCGGAGAAAAAATAATATAAATAATAAATAATTTTAAACTCGCCAAAAAAAACTATAACTTAAACTTTTCTCTGGCTTTTAAATTAAGCAGGGATCGCAAATAAGAGTTATGGACTTTAAAAAAATCAAAGCCAAATAAGTGTCCTAGACCCTTTTGGAGACACCCCATATACGAATTTTGAGTGAGCAATCCAAAATCAGGATAAACTTTTATTTTCAATTTTTAAATAAAAATCGAAAAATAACTCTTATTTTTATTATAAAAATTTAAAATAAGACTTATTTTTGATTTTTATTTATAAAAATTGAAAATATGACTTATTTTTCAATTTTTATTATAAAAATTGAAAATAAAAATTGATTTTGAATATCTTTTAAACTAAAAGGCGCATTTCAAAAGTGAACATATATCTATGATCTATGATTCAATACTTTTCCAATGATACCTCACATGTCCTTGAAGGATCAAGGATAAGGATTAAGGATACCAATTTTTTTTATTGATTCAATGCCGCTGCTTATACATTTCGCTCACTTATTTCTTAAAAATGATTTTTATTTTAAAAATTATAATCGTTACGATCCCTGAAATTAAGTAAAAACCTTCAAGGGCAAGCGTACAACCATGCCCCAAAATTTCATCGGAATAGGAAGTTTTGCACATTTCGCGGTTTTTTTTACCAATTTCCGCTCAATTCCCAAAGTTTAATTACAATTGGATGAACGGTATAATTTTGCAAATTTAGTGTTTTTTTTATTTTTCGCCCATTTTTAGACCAAGAAACTAAGTGTCCAACCATTCTCCAAAATTTACTCACAATCGGAAGAACGGTTGGTGTAGGTAAGACCTAGATGACATTTGCCTCGCTTCTTTGAACTTACTCTTATCATTGCTTTTATAGTTTTTGTATTTTGTTACATTTGATTGGGAAACCGCCAAAATGGTGCTGCTCAGGCAACAAAACAAACCTCGTGCGGCTGCTCCGTTGTCAAAGGCAACCTGGAAAATAAATACACGACCAGGTGGCCCTCTCCCTCAATGGCCAGTCGACGGTTGGCAGCGCCACCGCAAGGCAGCCAAAAATCAGGGTATAACTGAGAAGAAGGTGTGAAATCTGATAAGTTTGCCAACTAACACACCAAGACGAGGGGAGGGGCAAACTTCTGGGCACTGGCAACCAAGTTGCACCTGCCTCAACTGACGGCCCCATCCATGCCCCACATGTCAGCCAAGTGTAACGTTTGGAGTGAGGCTTCGAACTCAGTAAACAATAATCTACGCGTCAGACTAGTCACTGTCAAAATTCCCAGTTTATCCAAATATCTCGGAGTTTCGGCAGTTCTCGATAAATACTACAGAAAGACACACGTATTACAGTTGCTCTCATTGTTTTTCGAAAAAAAAAAGATATATCTCCAGAAACGAACTTTAGTTTTGCGCTGAACACGAAACAGAAGAACAGGACACGAATATTTACACGAGTTTTTATTAAAGTTAGTTAGTTTAATAGGAAAATGACTGCACCTCCGGGAAATTCCGATGAAGATTATTACGTGGACGAGTCCTTCGATGAGGACTCGCAGTCAGAGGTAGAGGTGGAAGAAGAACAGGAGGATGAGGAGGCGGCGCACGGCCAGCTAGAAGAGAGCGATACCCAGAGCGAAAGCGACGTTGAGGCCGAATTCCTACGCGGCAACGTAAGTCGGTTGCAGGAGATAACCATCAAACAGTTTAGCCTTGATCCCAAAGCGAATGCCTTGTCCAACCCACAGCCACATGCACGCCGTCAGCAGTTGTACGGCGGACGCACCGCCGGAGGCGGAGGCGGCTTCAATCGCGACCGTAGACAGGTATATCCTAGCTCATCGTCGGATGACGAGAGTCAGGTGGTAATTACCAAAACGGTGGCTGAGGTGAATCAACTGAGCATTCCCATGGAGTCGGCAGCAGAAGATGACGAGACACTTTCAGTACGTACGCTGAAACCGGGCAGTGCCCATCTAAGTGCTAAGCATGAAGAGATTGAAGATGAAGAGGTGGAAGAGGACGACGAGGAGGTACTGAGCGATGCAACTGTAGATAATAATATCAATGATGAAGATGATGACGCAGAGTCTGTAGAAGAGGAAGAGCAGGAGGAGAGCGATGACGATGAGAAAACGGATGTTGAAATAGATCACCTCGAATATGATGAGGATGAAGACGACAATGACCATGTGATTCAGGGAAACTTGCCGCAAACAAACCTCGTAACTGTGGCTGATGCCAGCGACAACAGTAGTGATCGCAGTGCTCCCGTCCGTAAAATCCAGCAATCTTTGGAAAATATTTCGCTCTATTCGGCGGGAAACGAGACGGAAGAAACCCTAGTACAAAGTTCAAAGCATTCATTCTCTTCCCGGGAGGAAATGCCAGAGCCCGAAACTAATACAGAGACTGATCAAGAAACTAAACCTGATTCCCACACCCAGTTTAATCCCGGGTTGGACTTGAAAATGCCACAGTTGGAGGATTTTCTCAACGATGGGGCCATGAAACCCGATACTGCAGCCGTCAAGTATCTGGAACAGAAAATGACGCAGATGTCAGAGATTATCATGAAAACGTTCCGCACCAATGGTGGAACCTCCAACAGTCTCGCCCTAGAGCAGTTGGCCAGAGCCACGGAAATAATGCAAAGTCATGTCCAAAAGTTGGAGGAGGACTCTGAGTGCACATCGGACACAGGATCGTCTGCTTTGACCAGTGCTAGAAGCTGTGGTGGTATGGGACAACCACAGCCGTTAATTCTAAACAGCTCGCATGAAGGCTTTAGCACAGTGCGTCCGACCAAGATCCCGCGATCTAAATGTCGCTGTCCCTCTATCGCAAACAGTATACCAGAGGACGAAGTCCAGCCTGGTATGGAACTGCAAATGGACCCCTTCCTTATGGACGAGTGTGGCCAGGGCGATGGCCTGATGCGGCATAATCCATATCAGCAGCACGAACTCAACAGCCGCATGTCAAATGTCACGCCCAGCAGTTACAGCGCCGATCAATGTGGTGGCTATCATATGGATGGAGGGCGTCCACGCTCCTCCACGGATAAGGTTAAGTAAGTAGAATGCGACCAGTGCAGTTCTTTTACTTATCTCTGCTGCTCTCTGTTTGCTTGTTAGCTATAAAAATCTGGGCCGCAAAAGCTTTAGCTTTAGCAATTACCAGGTGCGTGAGATCGAGCGACAGAATCAAATTTTGCTGAAGAAAATGATGACCGTAAAGGCCACGGCTCCGATTAAGGCCAGCACCAGCAGCGTCAAATGTTCTACCAATATGGCCTCGAAGGTAAGAATCTCAGAATGTAATGCTTAGTTTAACTTGAATCCCACTCGTCCACAGACAAAAGCACCTCCGGCTCCACGGCTCTCCAGCGCTGCCATCAATCGAAAGAAATATCAACGCCAAATTGATCTGGACAACGATGTGCTTAAACGCAAGCTGGAGGCCATTGGGACGAGACGTACTCAATTCAAATGAAGCCACTCCTCTGGCAGTTCCAACTGTGTTCATATTTTAAGTTTAGAAATGTTTAAAGCGAATTTACAAAATTAAAATTTATTGCAAGTTGACAAAATGTAGAAAAATGTGTAAATTTAGTCTAGGAAGGGTGCAGGGGAGAGTACTTATAATATGATCAATGATACAATCTTAAAATGGTTATAGAAATTATTCAAAATAAAATTCCGAATACAATTCAAAGCGTAACCTCGTTGATTTTGGTAAGGAATGTTTCGCCCAACGCCTTGACTGCTTTGAATGCAGCATCTCCATTTTGATCCTTAAATTCCGATTCATTCTGTAACTTCACCCTCTCGCGTTGCTCCAAATCGCGATAGATTACTTGGCCAATCTAGAAAATAGAGAATTTGTCAGAACTGGGGCCAGACAATGCAGATACTATAAAGCCTAGTATGACGACAGGTTAAGTATGGGCATTTCTACTGAAAGAAGCCAAAAACCGAAAAGCTAACTTATCTTATGTATATCAATATAAGTTCCCGAACCAACATTTTTGGTTTTATAGCAAAATGCTACATATAAAGATTAAAGATTTTAAAAATGGGTGTCAGGTATCATAATGAGTCAAATATAAAAAAGCACACCCACTTCCCGCCCTCTTCCCACCCACTTCCCATCTACATCCCACCCACTTCCATCCCACATCCCACTCACATCCCTCCTACTTCCCGGAAAATAACAACAAAAATGAATTCTCATTTTGACCGTAATAATCGAGTTTCAAGTCAATCGGATGAAAAATAGTTATTTTGCATGCAGAATTTTCCGACCATTTTCCGACATTGAAAAAGCACATTTCAAATTATTTCGTATATTGTCTTTACAAACCGAGTTTCAAGCCACCGACCGTTGGGTCAAATTTTCCAACATTGTTAAATCGATTTTCAAACTTTTTCGTATTCTATCCTTTCAAACCGAGTTTCACGCCAATCGGACGAAAAATAGTTTTTTGCATGCAAAATTTTCCGGCCATTTTCCAAAATCGGGAAAACACGTGTCGAATTAATGCTTACAAACCAAGTTTCTAGTCAATCGGATGAAAAATAGTTATTTTGCATGTAGAATTTTCCTGGAATTTTTACGCCTGGGGGCGGATTTTCCGACATTGAAAAATCACATTTCAAACTATTTCGTATTCTATCCTTTCAAACCGAGTTTCGAGTCAATCGGATGAAAAATAGTTTTTTGCATGCAGAATTTTCCGACCATTTTCCGACATTGAAAAAAGCACATTTCAAATTATTTCGTATATTGTCTTTATATACCGAGTTTCAAGCCAATCGGACGAACAATAGTTTTTTCGTGTAGAATTTTCCGGGAATTTTCCGACCGTTGGGTCAACAAATTTTCCAACATTGTTAAATCGATTTTCAAACTTTTTCGTATTCTATCCTTTCAAACCGAGTTTCACGCCAATCGGATGAAAAATAGTTTTTTGCATGCAAAATTTTCCGGCCATTTTCCAAAATCGGGAAAACACGTGTCGAATTATTTTGCGTACTATGCTTACAAACCAAGTTTCAAGTCAATCGGATGAAAAATGTTATTTTTCCCATTTAGAATATTCCAAAACCCCGTCTTAGTACGCACTTTCACCACCAACAGAAACTCCTGTCCAAATTACAGCCCTCTATCTCTTACCGTTTAGGCTGTGCGATGATTGCCAATCAGTCAGTCAGTGAATCAGTAAATCAATGAATCAGTGAATCAGGACACTCTCTTTTATATTTATAGAGATCACTGCAGATCAACTAAATTTAGCCTTTTGGTGATAGTAAACAAAACTCACTTATCCGTATCGGTCACGTTGCGTATGTCTTTTTGTCTGCCTGTATCTCGGGTCCTAAGTGTCTACAACTACCAGTTTTTACACTAAATAAAGTGCTAATAAAGTGGTATACTAAAACCAATATGGTGAAATTTAATCTATGAAAAATTTTTCTTTGTTCGTACAACTTTGACGTTCGTAGCTGTGGAAATTCCCATATGCTTCAGTTTATACGAAGAATGTACCGAAAAGAAACTGCACACTTTCAATTGCCTTTTTAAGCGAACTGTGCTGTTTTTTTTTGTGAACATTAAATGTTCATTAATCGGTTAGCAAATGTAAAGTCACTACTTACTAAAAATTAAAAGAAGAGAGCTTAAGTTAAAGTCGGCTCTAACTGTTCGTTCCTGTGTTCCCAAAGGGGTAAGGCCGATTTTTTAACTCGGCTTTTAATTTTACGATCTTGATGCAAATTTATAGGATTATAGACATTGCGAATACAAATTGAAGTTTGATATCTGAACTCGATATGGGCATTCCCAACAAAAAGTCCTCGAAGACCAAAAAATCAAAAGTGCTAAAAACAGTCTATTTAATATATTTTCAAGGGGAAACAAATAAATTGAACTAATGTAACCTAATCTTACATTAATTCATAATCCATTTCAAAATATTTGGTTTTAGGAACTCGCAATAGCAATTTTTCTCATTAGGACTAAGGCTGCAAATCTCTTTAAGTTTGCAGAAGGTTTGGTCCAGGTGTTGGAACCCGTTGTAAAGTCAAAGGTTCGGTTCGCAAACCGGTTTTTGGAACCCCTTAACCCAAGTTTTTGGTTCGAACCTCGGTTCGCTTAAACATATAAGAAAAGTTTCGATTTGTAAATACTTATACTTTACGTTCCTTATGCCTATGCTGTTCCAGCAACTCAGGTATCAGTTAAACGGAAATTTTGAACACTTAAGCTTGAGGTTTCTGATCTAAGAGCTAGTATATGTAAATGAACATCTCCTAGAAGATATATACAGATTTTAATTTGAGTTTTATTTCGCTTTAAAGCATACGACGGTCACGTTCGACATCATATAAATACCCATTTCTTCAAAATTGTGAGATTTATTTAACATTTTTTATTGATGCTGATCAAGAATATATCGGGGGTATCACAGAAATCTCTAGAGATTTTGCCGACGGTTTGTTTGTAAATCTCAGAATTTCGGGAGATTTTACATTCTTATTAGAAAATCTATTAGAGCACCACTTTTTTTCAATTGAAATGCCATCTCTAAAACAGGGCTGAATCTTGCGCCAATTGAAAGCAAATCAAAATGAAATGGACCATATCTGAAAACAGATTCGTGTTCAGCACACGAAAGTCATCTAGAATCAGTAACAAACCTTCAATATACTGGAAAAAGTCTAGTTTTGTAGCTTTAAGCATTCTCTCTCTCTAACTCTCTAATATTACAAAATTTTTCATCGACATTTCTTATTTTTTGTTATTCCAAGAAATTTTTCAAGATTTTTTTACCATGTCTTGACGCACTTTGAACCAAATTTCTGGAAAACTATTTAACCGATTTTAATAAATTTTTTTCGGTGAAAGCTTACGCCCAAATGCATCAAATGCAATGCATCCAAGTCTATGTGTTGACTGATTTTCAAATTATTTTTTTTAATTACTCGTAATACCCACTATTCTGAAGTGACCTAGGATATTTTTGATCGGTTGAAATGGGCTATGAGTAAATGTAAGATTGGCTTACTTTAGCTCAATTATATTATTTCCCTTATATATATATATATGTTTTTAACCACTTTGAATTCTGTGGTCTTGGTGGACCCTTTTGTGAAAAAAACCCATGTATATTCTTGATCAGCATGAATAGCCGAGCCGATATAGCCATGTCGGTATAGCCATGTATGTATGTAGAGCAAATAAATTTAGAATGAAGACTTCTATTGTCTGCACGTAAATCAACTTTGTTTTAAATTTTTGGCATGCCCCCTCCCGCCCCCACAATAATCGAGAGCTTAACCGACTTCGATATACGCCGTACTAATGTTAAATGGAAAGAAAATTTTAATACCCTTCCTGTTCTCCTGAGGGAGAGAGCCGAATAACTCTACTATTAACTATAACATCCCGAACGCCTCCTACAATTGCCATCTTCCATTATTCCTTTCTAAAAAGCGTAAGTGTCCGGCTCTGTCCTATCCTGCAGAGGTCCAAAAGTGTTTCTAGGAATATCAGTTCAAACATTTTCAGGTCTGTTCCCATTTCCGAGTGGATTTAAAAAGTAAAACGATTGTATTTCCGAATCGTTTCCATTTGATGTTCCCGTTTCCGAGTGAAATAGAAATCGATTTACTTTTCGAATGAAAGTTCGAATCGTTTTCGCAATTCGTAATTCAGCAATGGTAGCATTGGTATTGAATGCCCAATACTTCTATGGGTACTTTAAAATCTTCTCAATATATGACTTATTAATATAAAAATATTTGATGGATAAAAAATAAAACCGTTGACATGAAAATTGTCAATTACTTTTCATTTCACTCACTCAAAGTCAAAACTTTTAAAACCGAATAATTGAATAGTTTTTCGGAAACGGGAACAGCTATGAATTTCGATTCCACATGATTTGATCGAAATCGAAAACGGGAACAGGCCTGTTTATGAGTGCTTGCCACTTGGCCCCTTTATTCTAGAAACCAATAATTCGTATACCCTTTTATCGGCATATTTTAAGTCGGGGAACAAAAACTATCCCCAGTGCTAAAATTATGTGAATGAACTATTAAACTCACATAAACATCAATCGCCGCATACATCAATTGATTCTCGTCTAGTGGAATAACATGCCACTTGCTCATGCGAACTTTTTTGCTTTTGTCCATGGCCTTCCGGGCGATAAAATTGGCCAAGCGTTCAAGACTCCAGCGGCCACCCGTTTCGCATACTTCATTGCACCAGACGCCCAGATCGACACATTTCAATATGAGAGGATCCGCTGACACTTCGGGAAAGTCACGTTGCAATTTGCGAAAGTCACTGAAAGATTATGCAAATGTTTCAGGAGATATTCCAAGCGAGGCATTTAACCAACACTCACGCTTTTATGTTTACACCATGCAGCCTAACCTTGGGATGATTGAGCAAAGCCACCAAAGCAGCTGGCAATTTCTTCACATTACTCAATTGATAAATGTAGCAGCACTTCTCGTCCACACAGATTTGTATGACCGAGGATTTGCCGGGTCCAGTTTGAAATGAAAAAGGCCATTCCATGTCGAAGGCCATGGGCACCACATCCAGCGTGGTTTGTTGGTTTACCCATTGCCTTAAGGAGGAGAGAGAAGAAGATGAGAAGGATGAGAGTAGAAGGGAAATGATTCGTACTCACAGCACATCATCGGCAGAAGCGGCAATCTCATGGCTCTCGGTGTAGTACTTGATGGCCCCACGGTACTTGATATAGGGCAGTTTTTCTGGTTTTATCTTCTCTGGTGAGGGTGTGCCTCCTTCGGCCATGGAACGAGTGCTGCGCGTTAGCCGAGCACTGCGTCGCTTGGGCGGATTCTCGATCTCCTCATTCGGTAGGTCCTTGACCTGGAAGTGATTCAATGGCAAGGTGGGCAATTTTTAAGATAGATTGGCTCTCACCACTTCCGGAGTGTCTTTATTTTTACGCTTTGCCGCTGGTTGACGCTTGTTTACCTTTCCCAGCTTGGGTGTAATCTCCTCCTCAATGTTTTCCTTTTCCTTGATCTTAATTAATTAAAACAATTACGTTTATTGAAATGGCCGAAGTGACGCTAGTATTAATAAGTTTTACCTGAACTGGAGTGTTTTTATTTATTTTAGGAGTTTCCTTTTTCCCGCCAGTTTCTGCCAGATAGAAGTTAATATTGTAATTTTGCTAAATGTAGCTTAAATTTAAAAACCATTCGCTTACCGCTTCGGGTGTCTCATTTTTTGTACTTTTAATCGGCATTCTGATAATATATTTATCCATTCTTTGTTTTCAATATTTTGTTTTGCTTGCAACGATTTCCCGCCAAAAAAAAACCTGAGGCAGTGTGACTGTAGAAAGTAAAAATACCAAAACAAGACGCGTTCGAGACAGTCACAATTTTAGTGCGTTTCCACTATCTGACTTTAGGCCGGGCTTACATTGGGGCACACTGTGACTGTGTTGTCTGTGACGCACTGTGACCAAAGTACTCAGAAGTCCAAAGTGTTTACATTGGCGTCACAGAAATTGCATGGCACAGCGCTGTGCCATGCGCTGTGACTATCAAAATGAGTAGTTTTGATGTGAACGCTTCTTGTCGTTGTCACGGAGCGCCACCTCGCTCACCAAAGTGAACATTGAACTGTTTGTGAGCTGTGAGCCAGATCCGCATAAATAAAGTAAACAACACCGGCAACAATTAAAAAAAAAAGAATAGAGAAGTCATAAACTATTAATCGCGATCGCCGTGTGGCCATGCAGTGGAATGCCGATTCGATCCCTTATTGCATCCGCAGAGGAGTCGGAATGCCTCTGGAATTTGACCACTGCCAATTATAAACATCGCGATGCCAGGGACTCTGGCTGGAGCAGCATTGCCGATCAGCTTGCCATCACCTAGAAAGACGGTGTCGACAAATGGAACAGTTTGCGAAACACATATCGAGTGAGTGTACAATTCAGTACAAAAAGCTAACCGGCATGAAATTGTATTTTTATTCACATTTTTGCAGACAACAGACTTCTTGGATAAGAAGGTGCTCTCTATCTAAAGCACCAATGCAATGGATTGCTTTATTGTTGCCTTTGACATTCTAAACTCGTATGAGAGGGATGCCAACTCTGGATCCTGAAGCTGAATAGCGCAAGTCAAAAGTGGCTGCGTCCATGCGCACATAATTTTTAAATTTGTGCGGAATACTTCGCAACTTTCTGTTGAACTTGGCAAACATGCCTTCTTCCCTTAGAGTCAAATTAATTTTGTCGATCCAGCAAGAGCGCTTTGGCTTGGTTCATCATCATTGTCATCTTCGTATCTTCGTCCTGCATCCACAACGCCACAACAGCTCGGGCCACTAGCCCTTTCGCGCATTCATTTCTTGCAGATAACAAGTTTAATTTAACATAAATATCATCAATAAATGACGCATATTTACCTTTAAAAAATTTTTAATTCGCAAAAAAACAAAACAAGATGGCCACAGTGTGCCTTAAAAACGAACTTGATCGATATGCTTGTCACAGGAAAAATAGTTCTAATGAGCTAGTTTTGAGCTAACTCATTGCAATCAGCTGTTCAATATATTCTTGGCACAAACGTGCCACCCTCCGGCACAGAAACACTGTGACGCCAAATGACTACTGGTGTTCACATTGAAAAGTACTCATTCCTGTGACACACGATTTCTGTGACAAGCCATTTTCAGTTCACATTGCGCTGTGACACTGTGACACTGAAACGTGCCGCGCTGTGCCCCAATGTAAACCCGGCCTTATATAGGCACAGAGTAGCACATTTCAATAGTGGTATTCCTGAAAGTTGATTTGCTTTTGACTTGCTTTCGTGAAAGCAAAAGCAAAGCAGTTGGTGGAACGACCCTGATTTCATTTTGATTTGCTTTCAATTGGCGCAAAATTTAAACAATGGCGGGAAAGCCAAAAATATACAAATGAAATTGTAAAATTAAATTTTCTAATCTTTAACAATAGTATGTGGGCAGAATCTGTAGTTTTAAGAAGTTCGCAGCTTTACTAAGGTAAATTCAATTAATTATGTATTTGTTTATGGCCACAGAAAGTGACGTGCAATTTGACAGATCCAAAGAAGAAGAGACTGGAAAAAATTGTGGAGGAATTTGGAAAATCGAACATTCTAGGACAGCAGTGAAGATATGTTACTCTGAACATCTTTGACCACGTCAAGCACAAGCTCCAAGAACTCGAGCACTTATGACTCTGTCCACTTTAGGCCGCGGGCCTATTTTTCAATAGGGCAGTCTAAGATGCAACAAATAAATATCGTTTAATTACTAAAATATGGGAATCAAAATAACTTACAACGTTCTTTATATTTAAATAACAATAAAATTTTAACAAAAACGATGCGCGCAGATCCAATTTTTCTAAGACGGTGGTCACACTAAAACGAAAGCAAATCGAAATCAACTTCATTAAGTAAATAATTAGCATATTCGGCATTGTGAATAGTTAATATATTTGACAGAATTAAGTAAATAATTAGCATATTCGGCATTGTGAATAGTTAATATATTTGACAGAATTAAGTAAATAATTAGCATATTCGGCATTGTGAATAGTTAATATATTTGACAGAATTAAGTAAATAATTAGCATATTCGGCATTGTGAATAGTTAATATATTTGACAGAATTAAGTAAATAATTAGCATATTCGGCATTGTGAATAGTTAATATATTTGACAGAATTAAGTAAATAATTAGCATATTCGGCATTGTGAATAGTTAATATTTTTGACAGAATTAAGTAAATAATTAGCATATTCGGCATTGTGAATAGTTAATATATTTGACAGAATTAAGTAAATAATTAGCATATTCGGCATTGTGAATAGTTAATATATTTGACAGAATTAAGTAAATAATTAGCATATTCGGCATTGTGAATAGTTAATATATTTGACAGAATTAAGTAAATAATTAGCATATTCGGCATTGTGAATAGTTAATATATTTGACAGAATTAAGTAAATAATTAGCATATTCGGCATTGTGAATAGTTAATATATTTGACAGAATTAAGTAAATAATTAGCATATTCGGCATTGTGAATAGTTAATATATTTGACAGAATTAAGTAAATAATTAGCATATTCGGCATTGTGAATAGTTGATATATTTGACAGAATTAAGTAAATAATTAGCATATTCGGCATTGTGAATAGTTAATATATTTGACAGAATTAAGTAAATAATTAGCATATTCGGCATTGTGAATAGTTAATATTTTTGACAGAATTAAGTAAATAATTAGCATATTCGGCATTGTGAATAGTTAATATATTTGACAGAATTAAGTAAATAATTAGCATATTCGGCATTGTGAATAGTTAATATATTTGACAGAATTAAGTAAATAATTAGCATATTCGGCATTGTGAATAGTTAATATATTTGACAGAATTAAGTAAATAATTAGCATATTCGGCATTGTGAATAGTTAATATATTTGACAGAATTAAGTAAATAATTAGCATATTCGGCATTGTGAATAGTTAATATATTTGACAGAATTAAGTAAATAATTAGCATATTCGGCATTGTGAATAGTTAATATATTTGACAGAATTAAGTAAATAATTAGCATATTCGGCATTGTGAATAGTTAATATATTTGACAGAATTAAGTAAATAATTAGCATATTCGGCATTGTGAATAGTTAATATATTTGACAGAATTAAGTAAATAATTAGCATATTCGGCATTGTGAATAGTTAATATTTTTGACAGAATTAAGTAAATAATTAGCATATTCGGCATTGTGAATAGTTAATATATTTGACAGAATTAAGTAAATAATTAGCATATTCGGCATTGTGAATAGTTAATATATTTGACAGAATTAAGTAAATAATTAGCATATTCGGCATTGTGAATAGTTAATATATTTGACAGAATTAAGTAAATAATTAGCATATTCGGCATTGTGAATAGTTAATATATTTGACAGAATTAAGTAAATAATTAGCATATTCGGCATTGTGAATAGTTAATATATTTGACAGAATTAAGTAAATAATTAGCATATTCGGCATTGTGAATAGTTAATATATTTGACAGAATTAAGTAAATAATTAGCATATTCGGCATTGTGAATAGTTAATATTTTTGACAGAATTAAGTAAATAATTAGCATATTCGGCATTGTGAATAGTTAATATATTTGACAGAATTAAGTAAATAATTAGCATATTCGGCATTGTGAATAGTTAATATATTTGACAGAATTAAGTAAATAATTAGCATATTCGGCATTGTGAATAGTTAATATATTTGACAGAATTAAGTAAATAATTAGCATATTCGGCATTGTGAATAGTTAATATATTTGACAGAATTAAGTAAATAATTAGCATATTCGGCATTGTGAATAGTTAATATATTTGAAGTCATTCACATAATTTTATGAGATAAAAAAAAATTGCGTACAACACTTTAGCTTTTTCCAATTTTTTTAGCATTAGGTAAGGTTTTACTCCATTATTTTGCGATTTTATATGTCAGTTAGTGCTTTAACTCCCACAAAATTTTGTTTTTTTTATCGATACAATGAAATATCACTTTGGCACGAAGGGCAAACTAAACCGAGTTGGTTCTAAAACGAACCGAACCGCTTTTTTCGCTCGTAAACCGAACTGTAAACCTAACCGGAGTGTTTTCAAAAAAAAAATAAAATTGCTCTGTTCACTTTATCTAGGTATTAAGTTACTGGCGAATAGTAGGCAAAATCTGCAATTAGCTTTAAAATATTGCGAAAATAATTGGAAAAGCAAAGTTGTAGTAAAAAACTTTAGAACATAAACCTTATTTAATTTGCTAAGGATTGTATTATCCGTTGGGGATTAACTTACTTAAAACTCACACGTTAACTTCTTATCTTTAATTGAGATTGGCTTGAAATAGAAAATTAGTATGAGTATTTCTATGTCTGGCAAGCCTGCAAAATTCATGTTATAAACGTGAGCGTAACTTAAAGTCGGCTCTAACCGACTTCGATATACCCGTTACTTATGAGAAAACATGCTTAACAGTGTTCCTGCGTTCCCTAGGGTGACCATCCAAAAAGAATGCAACATTTTTTAGGGTGCTCATAACTTGAGAACCGTTCATCTGATCTTTATCATTTCTTCGGCAAATTGATTCATTTTGCTAATTACTAACTATCTCTAAAAGGTACGAACCGTCTATCTTTAAAACTGTAGGGGATATAACGTTTTTTCCGAATTGCGGGGGCGGGAGGGGGCGTGGCCAAAAATTGAAATGAACTTGATCTACGTGCAGATAAAAGAAGCATTTGTCCCATACATGTCAAACCTCTATCTCTTACCATCTCTGAGATCTAGGTGTTCATACAGACGGGCGGACAGACGGACATGGCTAAACCGACTTGGCTGTTGATGCTGATCAAGAATATATATACTTTATATGGTCGGAAATGATTCCTTCTGCCTGTTACATAAATTTGCACGACTTTAGTATACCCTCGACGAGTAACGGGTATAAAAAGGAGGACGACATAGCTCAGAAATTGTCCACTTTTAGAAAAAAATAGCTCAACCTGTTTATGAAATCGATTTCTTAGATTCCTGGTATCAAACTTGCTATCAGAAGAAGGAAAAAAGAAGGAAAAAAATCTCATTAAATGTTAATATACAACAAAATTTAAAACGGTCATGAAAACATAACGGATAATTCTTTAAACTCATTAAGTAAAGACGAGTTGGAAAAGCTTGTCATACAACTCAATAATAGGGATTCAATTCCATGAAAATGTAAAACATCGATTGTTAGCGTTTATCTAAAGATGATAAAATGGAATATTTATCAGGAAAATACACTTAAGCATAGCTCGAGTAGCTTTAGCAGTTTCACTTTCCAAGTGAACATTTTTTTTTTTCAAAATTTTAGAAGTGAAACTTCTTTTATATCAATCCGAACGATTTTAGTAGGAGCAAACATAAAAGGATGGGCAGATGGGGGAAGTGAAGAGGTAGGAAAAATGCTGAAAAGGGGCAACTGGGTGTGTTTTGGGAAAAATCTAGGTGCGATCTAATGGGATCTGGGTGGGATCAGGGTGAGATCTGGTTAGCATTTCGCTGGAATCTGTGTGGGATTTGGTTTGGATCTGGGTGGAGTCTGGAAGAGATCTAATGGGTTTTGGAAGGGATCTGGGCGGGAAGTGGGTGGTAACTGGATGGGATCTGGGGTGGACCAGGGTGGGATCTGGGTGGCATTTGGGTAGGATCTGGGTTAGATCTGAGTGGGATCTAATAAGTTTGGATTTGGGTAAGATTTGGGTGGGTTCTGGGCGGGATATGAGTGGGATCTTGGATCTCACCTTGGTGGTATCTTGAGGGTGAAATGTCATCATTTATCTGAATGCATTTTTTTTTGTATTTATTATTGGAGTATATTGTTAATATTCAACAGCTGGTTTTTTCCCAATTATTTATCGATAGTTAACCGTTGAACCATGCTCTTAAATTAATTTCGCAGCAATTTCACGTGGAATTCAGAACACGAAAACGTTTCGGAATCGTTGCGGAATTACTGTTGAAAAGTAAGTAGAATTGAGATTATGCTTTATATATTAATCATTTTATTAAGTTTTTATTTTAAATGTTTTTAACTGTTACATTGTTTTATTACAAAGACTGTTTGGGTTATTAATTTCACAAAAAATTTAAATTATTAAAGTTAATGTTTATAAAATGTGTGTCTTTCATTGTAAACAATATTTTGATCGAAAAGTACATCTGATACATATAAAGCGAAGTAGCTAGTGCGTTTTGGTACTAACTTTCCACTTTACATTGAATACTTATAAAGTAAAAAAATGGCCGTTTTCTGTTTTTAGTGTTTTAGCTCAAAAATGGAAATCCACCTAGATGGTCGTGAAGGTTGTCTGTTTTCAAATATATTTCAGAAAACATAAAAATACCTAAATTACCTGGATTTGAAATCATTGAGGATGATATCGATGGTTACAAAATTCAGCTAGATGGTTAGCCTTCATCATGAGCAAAGCAAAAACAGAAACATGAAAAAACGGCCCCAAGTTGAACCCAAGTTAATGCATTAAGTAAACAAATGCGGCCAGCAGAGTAGATGCAAGCAGAGTGAAAGAGTTTAAAATAGAAGCTTCCGAATTAAAAGAGGAGCTTTCGTAGGTATAATGGGAGCTTTCGTACTTGAAATGGGAGCTTTAGTACTTGGAATAGGAGCTTTCGTACTTAAAACAGGTGCTTTCGTACTTGTAATAGGATCTTCCCAATGGCAGAAATAATCGTCACATTTGGCAGCGGCTATGGTCTTATATTGTTCCTTGACATCGGCCCAATTGCAAACACCCTCCTTACACCAATCGAATTGTACAGCTTCCTGATTAAGGAAAAACATCGCCTTCTCCTTCTCATTCTCCTTATCCGATTGGGGACAATCATACTTTACAACCACCAAATTGGCAGCAAATGAATCGATTTTACTTAATTTCCAACTACGATTTTTCATGCTCGCGTAATTATCGGCACGCAGTTTATCGGCATCCTTGTTTATTCCCAGGTTAGCAATCAGAATTAGCAAACTCACAGAGTGAGCAAAATAGGCGACCGATTGTGGTGATTTGGGATTACTTAAGTGATTTAGCATATCCTGTACCAAACGACAATGCAAACGTTTAGTAAAATCTTCAAAGCCATAGCCGAGGCCATAGGAAGAGCTCAAGTCTTCAGCATATTCAAAGACGGAAACCTCTTCGGGCAGAAAAGCACCACACCAAGCACTGATGCGATCCGGATACCAGGCCTGCTCGAAACGGCAAAAATCATACATCCAGGAAATTTCGGTTTCGTTCGGTTTTAAAAATCTGTTTCGAAGAAGAGACGATAGATAAATTACTTCCGAAAATTAGATATTTTTTGAAGAGACTCACCCCAAACGACGGGAGATATTCGTCAAGGTATCGCTCCACAATTCGGAAGCCTTAAATTTATAAAGCTCCGAACCGACACCAGCGTAGTTCAACTTTTTCAAAGCGGGACAGGAATCATAGGGACGCAAAAGCAAACTTTTCCTCTGGGTATCAATAGGATAAGCCGTATTATTGGCACCAAACAAACCCTCGGCAAAGGCTCGGAAACTTTCTTTTGTGCGTTGCCTGCCCGTGTGACGGAACTGGAATGATATTGAATGATAAGTTATGATTAAATCAAATTAAAGAAGATAAAACTAAATAACAATTTTCACGAAAATACTTAATACTTAAAACTGGAAATCGACTAAACCAAATTGGATACTTTCAAGTTTGGGAAAAGTTGGGAACATGTCGTTTGTTAGTTCAATTCAATTAAAGTTTAACATGTGGCGCAGTAGGCGGTCCTTCCATTTGACTAATTTGTATTGTTTTATCGCTGATAACATTTATATTTTATTTTGAAAATAGTTGTAGAAGTGGTATAACTTGCTCTAGCTCTTTAGCTTGATTTAGATTGGTCATACATGCTGTCCATTTCCACAAAATAGCTTTGAAAATATTCAGTGTCAAACAGTCGGGGAAAATTAGAAAAAACTAGAATCTTTCCAATTTTCTATCTTTCAAATTTAAAATTTATTCTTTATTTCAGTCATAGATCCTTAATCTGTGATAAAACCCAAAGTTGCATTTCTTGAATTTTTTCTTTCAGAGTAATTTTCTATATTTCCTAAGAAACACGTCTGCGAGCGGAATAGCTTTAAAATCTAAAACAGAACAGAATATATTCGATTTTGTACTTAAAATTTCCAATATGATTAATATTTTTAGATTTTAGATTTTAAAGCTATTCCGTTCTGATCAGAATGCGAATTTTAATATTATTAAAATGAAACATCTTAAATTGTGGTACGGTAAATTTTAATAGGAGTAACATTTGATTTCAGCGTCTCGTGACGTTGTGAAGGAGGAACGATAGAGAGGGTAATAAGCGGATCGAGGGGATCAGGGACTAAAGAGTGACAAAACAGTGACTAAGCAGTGACTAAAAAGTCACTTAACAGTGACTAAGCAGTGATTAAACAGTGTCTAAACAGTGACAGAACAGTGACTAAACATTGATTTAACCCTGTTCTAACAATGAAAAATCGATGTTTATAAAAAAAATCTTTTAAAATATTGCCATTGCAGATTTATGTACACTTTAAAGAGCTTGTGATTTGGAAATTAAGGATCATAAATTTAGGATCATGTTTCACATTAAAGCCTTGACACTCCCATAAAATCTTGACGTACTCGAAAAATGTTTGTACTCGATCAAGGAATCGCGCACTTCAAAAATGTAAGGGTAACAGTTTGTATCCACAACTAAACTTAACAAATCGCGAATAAAAATTTGTTCATTCCTCACTTTCATTCACTGTCAAGATGACAACGCTACTTTATAAGTTACCGGCGCCAAGCTGACGCGTGACAAATACATTTTTCTCTCACAGTGCTCAAAACACTAGTTTTTTCTTTGTATTTGCTCATTTCGCTTCATTTTTGGAATGCACCACTCACACAAACACGTCTTGTAAAAATGCCTGTCCTGACTCTCAAGGTGCTCGGAGACAACTGACTTGCCGCTCGTTAGCTGGCTACGAATGCTCTCAACCGAATCCAATCGTTGCCGAAGTACAGTTGCGACGCAAGAAAATCAGTCCAATCTTATCGTATCCAATCGTTATAATAACGAAAGTTTCATCGAAATAGTAAAATTTCCAAAATTCATATACATGTAAAATTTTCATTGTACAAACATCTAATTGAAATTTTAACTAGTAGAGGAAAACCCAAAATTTGTTATTATGAGAAAAAATGAAAATCCAAATCGAATGACTTGGAACCATCGGTCGAAAAAAGACCCCTTTTTTTAGTAAGAAAAACTTTTCTGTTTTAAGTTTTGTCGTTATTAAATACGCTTTCAAACAGATGCTCAGATTTCTATTTTAGGTATGATATAAGCAAGGTTTTGCTTAATGATCAAATCGTTCCATTATTTTCAAGACATGAATTCATTTACTTCAAAAATACATGGTACCTTGACTTATGTGAGTATCGAGATGTTTATTTTTGATTCAGTGTTAAACTCGTGTGACTGGGATATCCTCTATTTTAGTCCTAATTTCGACTCACAATTAACCCGCTTTTATAATAATTTTGCATTTCTGCTAAATAAATGTGTACCAGAACAGAACAGAAGAAGAAAATTGTAAAGCCAAGCAATTGCATGGCGAGAAAAGGCGTCCCACTTACTGGAAGACTGCGATTTCTGAACTGGCTTCTGTGATAACTGCGGGGTGAGAATCTCCCCCACTAACAACAAAAGGAACGAATATTGGGCGCACATGCACACACAAAGCTTCTGAGACTTGGCATTGGTTGCAGATGTCGGATTTTGCAATAACCTTACTTTGGGATTCCCAAATGGCTATGAGGCATCTTCGGCTTACCCGCTAAAGACAGGCAAAGACTGCTGATGATTAAATTGAAGAGATTCATGAAACAGCTATAGTGTTAACCAGCCTTCATATCCACGGATACAAAAACAGTAACATTGTCAAATACAATATTTTGAGCTATGTTTTAAGACAAAAATGTTGCATTGTTTGCTTAATAATAAATGTCATAAATTCTTACCTCATAGCTGGTATTATCAAACTTCTTGGGCAATAAATTGGGATATAACTTTTGATACAGTTCGGCAGTGCCACGCAATTCCTCATAACCCTGACTGGTCAGATACTCATCCATGTCTTTAGTAATGCTGCTATTTGCTTTCCAATCTCGTATGCCTTCGAAATCCTTAGAGCATAAACGATTCTTAGGAGGATTAGTGTCATAGTTTTCACAATTTGATCTCGTAGCTGTAAGAGACACACTTTTTATAGAAAACCAACATTTTTAACAATATCCCAAACACTTACCGCCTCCAAACGAGTTTGAGTTTTTATGCCTTTCTTATCGGGAAATCTGGTGCCATGTCTTTGAAAGATCCATATATTTTTGGCCTCACAGCCAGTCGTCAGATTATATTGTTGAAAGATATGGGAACTTTTGATAGCTTGATAGGCAGTTTTTGAACCAAATTGTTTGGTCTGTGGATGTTCCTTATCAGTGCTAAAACAATAATCATTCTGGGCAGCAACGACAATTAGGGTCATCAATGGTAATAAAAAAAGCCAATGCATTTTGATGAAACTGTTGAAAAAAAAAAACAAATTATTAAACATTTTTTAGAAAAAATCACAACAGCAAAACCTTGGCTCGAAGTCAGCCTAGGGTCTCCGTATGTCAAAACTAGATTCTTAAATGATTGAGACAGGTTTGGCTTAAATTTGGTCTTAATTGCCATTTACTTTAATTTCTTCCACTTTTCTTAATCAAGTCTTTTAAAATTGTCTGTACTTTAAAAATTTGTTATAAGAATTCATCGGGATTATTGGGAATTACCAAAAAATAATCAAAAAATAATTCGAATACTTTAAAAGATTATTTTTAGATTTTAAACTTTGCAAATTTCGCATTTTTTAAAAGCTTTTTTATTGATTTTTAACACCTCCTTTTTACTCGTTTTCCATTTTCAAACTTCACACTTTATTAATAATTTTGCAAACTTCGCGGTTGTTTGGACCATTCACAGACTTGAGATATAGGCTATTACTCTTTCCTGATCGCCATGAACTGTGAAAATCTTGTGAAGGACAAAACATAAAAACATGTAATGTACATATGGGGCATTCCAATCAAAAAAGTTTATTGATGTCTCCGAATTGGATGATAATTGGCCCAAAGGGAGCTTATTATGAGAGAAGCTTAATCCCAAAATTTGAGCTTATTTAAAGCTCTTTTGTGGATGTTCTACGCTTAAAAGTGTAATATTGTGAATTTTTAAAATTTTTAATAACTCGAAAACGGTTTAAGTTAGAGCTTTGCAATTTTTTCCAAATGTTCAGGAAAAAAGTCCTTTTAAATAATGATTTAAAAAAATTTTACCCAATCACATTTCTGGAAAATTCTGAATACAAAAAAGACTTTTCACCGGATTTATTTGAATCTAGGTTTGTAAGGATAGATTACGAAATAATTTAAAATGTGATTTTCAAATGTCGGAAAATCTTCCCCAAAGTGTGGAAATGCCCGGAAAATTATATTTGATATAAAACTTCAAAACTTGATCAATCAACTTACTAAACTCCACTTAAAATTCTTTAACACACAAACACACACACCTTCTTCAAATGCAATTTGGTTGAATTTTTTGTACCGACTTGTACGTTATTCATCGATTGCCTGGAACTTCAATGCGCACACACAGGACCGTTCGCGTTGGGGTTCGAAATGCAAGTGATTTTGTACAGCCTAAAAACCTTAAATGGTAAGCTTTTGCGCTCTCAATCTCTGCTTCTAAAGCGCCAAAAACCCCACACAAATTTCGGCACAAAACGCTTATGTACTACGTGTGACTCACACACCCATGTGTTGCTTAATTGGTCCCTTGGGGTTTAGTGCTCTCGCATGAGAGCCCTCGAAAAACTCAAGACCAGAGTTGAAAACTGATAAGAGATTGTGTTTTTTTCTAATTCCTCCCCAGCTCCTTCGTATCCATTTCTTTTATTCGTTACAATTCTTAGGGATTAAAAAGACAATGGGTAGCTTTCCTCAAAGCTGACCAACTTTTCTGCCCATACCCCTCCTGGGCCTGAGACGATGGCTTATACTCTCTGTCTTTGGCATTAAAATGCCAAAGACTTATTCCTCGGGCTATAAAGTTGCTGTAGAAATGAAGAAGTTGTCCCTCCATTTAGCGCCCTAACCCAATAACCCATACATCTCTCCAAATACCAAAGAACTTGTGAGATGGTTTTTAGGGGGCCTAGTTGCTGCGGATAGCGAAAGGCCTTCTTATGCAGGTTAACTGCGAATTAGTGGGTTTACCCCACAAAAAACAGTCCGCCGTAGTGCAACGACGAGGTGCTTGTGTTGCCGCCTGGTATAAGTAGCGCTCAACATTTTCTGAAAGTTTTTAAAGAATTTAAACGAAGTACAGTCGCGGCGGAAGAAAATCATTCCTATTACTTTCCGGACGAACCCTATATCTCGTGCGGTGGAAAAACGGACAATTACTTTAAGTTCAGCGACCAAACAGTGCATATAGAAAGTTTTCTATCTTCAATTTAGCAAACATTTTGCAAAAATAATTCAAGAAATCCACAAACGTGAGCTATGCCGCCTTTGATGAGGTCTCGCTGTCTTTATAATTCCTAAGCTTTTCTAATGCTCCAATAATGTAAAGCAGAGTTCCCTACATAGCCCCTTGGGGACGAACACATAGAAATTTTTATATTTTAATATGGAAATTGTGATTATTTCTTTCCAAATTTAAAGGCAACTTTTCACTATAGTTTAAGTCTTTGGAAGAAACCGATATTATTTAAAATAACCACAATTTTCATATAAAAATACCAAAAAGACCAAAATTAAAACTTTGTGTTTCGTTTTTCTGTAACCTGATTTAATGCAGCTTACATAGTATTAAATTTGGTTGGAATAGGACTCTAAATGTGGCCCAAAAAATGTAAAGAATCCTATCTTAACACACTTTTATGCAAATGTCTCGAAAATCTGATGTACTGGGGGAAAACGTACAATTTATTTGAATTCAACGACCAAAAATAAATATGGAAAGCTTTATGTCTTCTCTGTTGCAAAAGTTGGCCTTTATTGTAAGCCTGTATAATTAGATCAAGATGCATTTGATATGAAATTAGAACCAAACTTTAAAATGTTGATGGAAAACTTCGGTTTTAAAAAAGAACGGGAATAAATTCTTTTATAAAATTTGTGTTTTTGATAAAAAAAAAATGAGTATTTATAAAAAGTTTTTGGGTTAATTTTTAATTTTTTATTATTTAAATAAGGGGGGGAAGAAAAGGGTTGGAAAACCCAGGGGTTTAAAACCGAACCAAATAATTTTTTTTTTAGGGGAGAACCGTAAACCGAACCGGTGTGTTTTAAAAAATACTGAACCGAACCCAAAACCGAAAAATAAAATGGTTCGGTTCGGTTCACTTCATCTACATATTAAGTTACTGGCGAATTACCTCCGAATTTTTAATCAAGATTGGTTTGAAATAGAAAATGAGTATGAAATTCTATGGCTGGCAGGCATGCAAAATTAAGGTTAAAAAAAGGAGTTCCGTAATTGTCAACTGTTTGAAAACAAGAGCTCCGCCTGCATTTGAATGCAATTTTTTAGATTCCAGGAATCAAAAGGAAAAAAGGTAGCTAAATCTCATTTAATTTTAATATACAACAAAATTCAAAACGTTAATGAAAACATAACCGATAATTCTTTGAACTCGATAAGTAAAGACGAGTTGGAAATGCTTGCCAAACAACTCAATAATAGGGATTCAATTTCAAGAATCTAGATCTCATATTAATAGTTTTGTTTCAGTGAAGTCTATATTAACATAATCTGTTAAAAATAGACCTGCACCAAAAACACTGTTGGGCTGTGTAATTCATGGAACTCGATAAGTAACAACGAGTTGAAAATGCTTGCCAAACAACTCAATAATTCCTTAAAAGATTATTAAATGTTGGAATATTTATCAGGAAAATCAATTTAAGCATAGCTCGAATAGTTTTTAGATGTTCCACTAACACAAGTGTCAGTAGAATGAACATTTTCCAATAATTAATATTATTATTAAGTCAACTAAAATTCCATCATATTGAAGTTAATTTAATTTTCTTAAATCTATATTATTCCTTGTTGTTTTGAATACCACATATAAAAGAATAATAAAACTAATCAACTGGATACTAATTAAATGAAACAGTCTTAAAGATGTAGGATTTAAAAACGAAATGATAACGCTCATACGGAAATTGCCGTCGAAATTTTGAACATACCCGTATAACTGAAAACGTAGGTCTTTGTTAATGAATAATCAGAATACTTTTATCAAAAATATGTTTCTTTAGTTAATTAAATGAATAAAGAGCGAACCGAACCGAACCGAACCGTAACCGCGGTTCAGTAAGCCCCAAAAACCATGCAATGAACCGAACCGGCGGTTCAAAAACTTGGTGAACCACTGAACCGAACCAGTCCTTATTTCCGAGTGGTTTGCATCCCTGATTTATATGATTATAAGAACATTTTATTTGACAGTATAATTCTTTACCAGGGTCCGGCGCGTCGCTATCTACTATATAGCGCTCTGAGGTAGCGACGTCGGCACACCGACAGTATACGATTCCTTTCTTTATCAATGAAGTATTAAATAAGTGCGCTTTCGAAAATGAGCATGTGTGTGTTGGCCGGCCCCTGCTCCGTACCAAAGGTAGACTAAACCGCACTTTTCTGCGAGATTTGTAACGTGCGAACTTCTTTGCAAAACATGAATAAAAAATTCGGTATATTTTAGAGAAAGGAATTTCGGAAGAAATATAATTATGCGCCCATTACTTTCTGAGATGTTGAACGATCCATTTCCATTTATAAAAATATTTTGTCGGACAGGCGAGAAAGACTTACAGCTGAAAATATTGAAAAATATGGTTGTACGTTGCAACTCTTCATAGTTTTGATAAAAAAAAATAAAACAATTACTTAAATAATTTTACTTAAAATTTATTGCTCCATTTTTTTATTTACTTTTTGGCCCCCCACCAAGTTTCTGCTAAGTTTCACTTCAATTGTTGAATTGATATGTAAAAAAACCATATTATTTTAAACAGTTTTAAGTTACTCTTTTCAACCGAGATTTTTTATCATTTTCTTGTGTGAAAGTCTTTTAGCCAATTTCCCGTATATCCAGTATGTTGAACCATTTTTGTTGTAAATCTACATATTTTGAGTATATCGAAAGGCAAAACACATTTCTATGCATACCTAAAATGTATTAAAAGAATTTAATAAAAAAAATTAAAAAATGACCGTATTCTAACACCTTACCCCTGTGCCAAGGCACCATTATTTTCTGAATGGAAAAATAGCACATATGTATAAGAGAAAAAAAAAGAATATACTCATATGCTTTTTAGAATATTTTTTGGGAATATACTCATATTTTTTTTTAGCATATAAATCCGGTCTCTAGTTGTAAACAAGGAATCAAAGCAAAACGAATTTCGGTTCCGGTTCCGGTACGTTTCTGTAAAAGGTTCTGTTTTGGTTCTGCTACTGTTTCGGTATTCGGTTCCGGTACCCTTTTGCTTCGGTATCGAACCGGTATGGACCGGTAAAACTAACATAAATTTTAAAAGCATGATAGCGTTCAATGTATTTCCTTCCATATGATTTATTTGCAGAGTCGAAATAAACTTCACACCGGAAAATAAACGTTTTACGCTTACTTGTGTAGCTGGAACAGCAAGAATAACTTTCGACAGTTCATACAATTCCGGAAAATTTGTCGAATTTTCTGACCACCAATTAGGTACATTATATTTATTTTGTAAAAGTTTTAAGTTCAGGAAAATCTTGATTGATGCCATTTAGCTGTTTTGTGGAAGTACTAAAGTATTTGTACTGTCCTGTTTCTTTTCATAGAAATTCAAACAAAAATCGACTTCATCTTCACTTTCAGACAAAAAAGTTGGGTCAGTCAAAGCAGTTACACATGTACTCAGTAGCGGATCCAGGGGGGGGGCTATAGGGGCTGAAGCCCCCCCCTTAGAGCCCAAATATCTTAATTCACCCAAAATATGCAAAGAGCAAAATAGGAAATTAAGAATTTCAGAAAAAGATGCAAATACTTAGATTGTTTTAAAAAGGCATGATCAGTAGAGATTTCGAAATATCGATATCTAATAGTTGTAGAATATATTTTTGGTGTGTATTTTTGTTAGTTTCGGCCACAAAAAGGGAGTTTTTCTGAAAGCATTCTTTTGGATAGTTAGGTGGCGGTGTGGCCCAGCGATTAGCGTGCTGGACTGCTGGGTGGGAGGTCGTGTGTTCGTCGGAAGATCTAATAATAAAAGTTTTTACTTTCTTTAGAAAAAGCTTTTACACATCCGGTCACCTTCACCACCTATTGGCGCCAGCTGATATGTAACTAGCCATGAAATAGCAAATTGACACTCAGTAGGACTCCTGTGCTCACGTCGCCCATGTGATTGAATTGTTTCTTGAAACAAGAAATAATTAATCATCTTTTGATTTAACTTTAAAAAAAAAATCAATAAAATTGCAGACGAAATGTCACTTGAGTTGAAAATTCCTCGATTATATGGTCGTCAAAAACCCAACAGCTTACGCACGAGTATACGGCGTGTGGCCGGTTTGGCGAATTTAGCGTTGCAAAAATCGTAACTTTTGAACGAAAAGAGATTTTTGAAAAATCTCAAAGGAAAGATTATAAAGAATTGCAGCTTTAATATGAGCGTAACATTTTCATTGTAGGTCTACCGGGTGACTCAGAATCGACTGTCAAAGTGAAAAGTTTAAAATGTTGCAAATGTCGCATGCGACAAAAAAACATTAACTTTTTTAAACGATTTATTAAAATTATATTGTTAAACTAATTAAAACTTACAAAATTTAATAAGAAAATAATTTTTAATTACTAAAAATATTTATTTTGTATGAAAAAAATTATTTTTAGTAATAAATAATCTCTTTAGTAATAAATAATTTTTTTGAAAATAAATATTTTTTCTAATTAAAAGTTAGCTATTTATTAAATTTGGTAAATTTTAAGTGGTTTAACAATTATAATTTAAACAAATCGTTTTAAAAAAAAGTTAAAATGATTTTCCTATTTCTTGCAACCTTTTCAGTTTATCCAATTTGCAGTTTGGCGGCCAATCCTGGGTCACCTAGTTGACCTACAATAATGAACTTAAGTTTATTTGAAAGCTACCGAAATTCTCTATCACATTTCTCTTGGAATTTTCGAATATCTCTTTCCATTCAAAAGTTACGATTTATGCTACGCAAAACCGGCACGCGCTTGATTTCACCTAAATACGTAGAATATACATGCATTTTAGTATGTTCAAGGCGCTCATACTCGCAAGGCGCAGCTATGCGCAAGACCACATAAATATATTAAATTTTCTTATTCATTTTTCTACAGAATTGATGTATCTTTAATAAGCAAAAAACCTTTTGCAATCGGAACTTCCGTTTGGTTTTTATACGTTCCGAAACGTAACATTTGAAACCAAAAAAATACAAAAATTTATCAGTTTGAAAATTCTTCAACTTTGAACCACTGTAAAATCCAAAATAATTGACCAAATTAAAAAATTTAAAAAATTAAAAAAAATTTACATTTTCTGGCTATCTGGGGCTCCCTATATTAAATTAAATTAAAGCGGTCAAAAAAATCGACCATCAATTTTTGATTTTTGCATCGCTAAATTCACCAAACCGGCCACTGTGCGACGCTTTTTACCCCCCATGTTAAATATTTTTATGCAAAATACTATTCTAAGAATGAAGCATCTAAAAAGAAATTAGTAAACATTTAGTATACCACCGTTCTAAACAACAATTTTGTAAAAATTTCATCGATCGGCCGCGAACTATACAGAATTATTATACAACAAAGTCAAGGAGGTCATTCACGGGTTCCTTTTTAATAAAGTTTTTAAATTTGCAGGTTTGTACTAAGAACATGTGAATTTTATTCGGCAATTGAAAAAAAAATCAGAAAACGTTAAAACTTAACCACGTAGCTTAAATGCAATAGCATTTCCAAATTTATAAAACTAACCAAAATAATGTATGTACAAATATAGTCTTAGTGACGTGTACGACGTTTTTTGATTTAAAATATGTTTTACTTGAAGGTAAAATTTTAAAATATGCTCTACACATCCTGCGAAGTTTTTTAATTTTTATTGTTCGAGCAGTTTGTGGATACTTACTTAAAAATCCTTCTTCACTCGCGACTTAACAAAAAAATCGACTGCGGCGCTATTTATTTATCTAGTTTTACCTTTAAACTAGGGATTAAGACCGAAACATATTTTGGTTTCGCTCAAGGCATATACATATATTGGCCAAAACTTTTTATACTCTGTGCCAATGGTACACAGAGTAAATGAAAATGCAGTTGCACTCTAGAGGTAAGACAAAAATTGTTCAAAAAATTACCAAAAACAAGTTGTTTATTTTTACCTTGGAAAACTTATTACCTTCAGAGCATATCGACTTTTTGTATGAGATGATGTATCTATTCTGAGAAGCACAATAAGATCCGAACAATGTTGAGTGATTTTGAGTGCCCTTAGCCCCCCAGCCAATTCCTAGATCCGCCACTGCATGTACTTTTCTGTTCAGACGAGGGTCTAAGAAAATACCACATAGGAATGCATTGTTTTCAAAGAGACAGGTCTCGCGGTTTTCTATTTCACTGAACAAAATTTATGCTTAGCCAAAAACCTTTTTTTATATGCAGCTAACTATTTAGCCAAACTGCGTAATAATCCGCCAAATCTAACTGTTCGTTTAGCAGTCTAGTGGTTGTACTCAGAACCGCAACCGTACCGGTAAAACGTTTAGGTTCTTTTCGGTGTTTTCGGTTCCAAGTATATCGGTTCTTGGATACCGGTATACAAAAAATTTAAAGTTTCGGCTCCGGTTCGGGTTCCGGTTTGATTCCCTGGTTATAAATGAAAAAGTGAATTGCTAGTCGTCATGCAACATTGGAAGGGGCTGTCGAGGATTGTTGATTTCAAGTATTAAATACATGTATGAGATTAGTCTACAATACGATGCCAAACGAAGACTTAAATTACACACATTAATTTACAGTTTTCGTTGTAAAATAATTTTCTTGAGGGCATTTAGCGTTGGTCGCGGTACACCACTTCCCCAACAACAAATAATAATATTCATACATCTCATAGCCTTTTTTCTGGTTTCCACTTTCTGAAAAAATGATGTGTCTCGATCTGGAAATTGTATCCTTTTGTCGGAACTTCGATATTTTATGACTCAATCGTTTTAAGGTCAAAAATACATTTATTTCGGTATTTTTGTTGATGAATCTTGACTTGTGTGCTTAAAACCAAGCAGTTTGAAAGCCCCAGTTGTGGTTGCCGTTTACTTTTCCTCCAGTGAAATCATCAAAATTTGAGAATAAGTATGTACACTAGGGTGTCCCAAAAAAATTTTTTTTTTTTATTTTCACGGGTGCACCGGCATTTTCTGAAAGCTAATGGAGTAAAGTATTTTTGAGATTTTTTTCAGATTTTTCGAAAAGACGGTTAGAGGTCGCACAAATCGAATTTTTCCCCAAAATCGGGTTTTCCGTATTGTTTTTCGAATTTTACTTATAACTTGGTCAACATCCACGATTTTCTTAGTTTTCAAATCAAAATTTTTTAGAAAAATGTCCAAATTTTACTTTTATGAGCAAAAACAATGAGTTTTGGCTTTGCATTTGCTTGTTTAGGTACCATTTATTAATTTTTTTTTTTAAATTTTTCATAAATTTTGTAAAAAACGCACTATAACTTTTAAAATTTCTATGAAAATCTAGTGATGCAGTTTAAAAGATGGTTAAATTTTTAAAAACTCATACTTCAAAGTTGAAATTAGCTTTTACCGTTCCAGAGTTATACTCTTTTAAAGATGTGTACCCATTGCATGAAACTAATAATATTGTGAGCTTTTTGCCTGGTTTGCAACGGATTTGCTTCAAACTTTGAATCGTGATGTTTTTTTTCCAACTGAGTTTTCAGATTCACCACGAAAGCCCTGCTTCGCGTTTTAAATGAAATTTTGTATCAGCAATTCATTCAATACCCGTTTGGGTTTTACAAGCTTCCGAAAAATTATACAATTAATCTTATGAGAAAAATTTGTCATTGCTTCCAAAAAAAAAAGTAAAATTGTAATAAAAATTGTCTTTGGTGGACCAACCGTGGTACGCCAAGATGTCCTGAACTAAAGTATTCAAATGATATGGCCTATTTTTCTGCTGCTTATGAAGCACTTTACTCATTTATTACTTGATTTTAGTGAAGCTGGGTTTAGCCCAAATGGTCAATGTTGTTCTTAGGCAATTTCTAGTAAAAGACTAAGTCTTCGATGGCAGAACTGAAAACGCAGATCTGTATTTTTTTAGATCTGGCTTACTCCCTAAATGAATTGATTTAAGCTTTAAGGGTGAGCTTAAGAATTATACTCCATTTCGCGGTTTTTTGGCCGTCGAGTACCATCCCTTAGGGGCATGCAAACGCCCATTATACCTTCATAAAAATTGATTTTAATGAAAATCTACCGTGCGCTTTTAAAGATATTCAAGAAGTAAGGCTTACCTTCTTCTGAAGGTACCTTAACCGATTGCACGATTGAAGTGAATTATTTATTTTGCGTTCCCAATGAGCTTTATAATGCTTTAAAAGAGTATAACTCTGGAACGGTAAAAGCAAATTTCAACTTTTAAAATTCAGTTTCTTAAAAATTAAACTATCTTTTAAACTGCTTTACTAGTTTTTTTCAATTCTCATAGAAAATTTAAAAGTTATAATGCGTTCTTTGTAAAATGCATGAAAAATGTACTAAAAAATGTAATAAGTGATGCCACAAAAAGTTAAAGCAAAGCCAAAACTTATGGTTTATGCTCATGAAAGTAAAATTTGGGCAATTCTCCATAAAATGTTGATTTGAAAACTAAAAAAGCGTGGATGTTGACCGAGTTATAAGTAAAATTGGAAAACAATGCGGAAAACCCGATTTTTGGGGGAAAATTCGATTTGTGCGACCTCTAAACGTCTTTCGAAAAATCTGAAAAAAGTCTCAAAATTACTTTACACTACAAGCTTTCAGAAAATGCCGGTGCCCCAAAATTTTTTTTTTTTTGGGACACCCTAATGTACACTCAAAAAAAAAATCAATCCATATGGGATCAAATCAATCCCAAGCGGTAATAAAAACAACGTAATCTCGGATATGATTGCCCCGATCTGAAAAAAGATTGAGTTGATCCGACTTTTTCAATCCTAAGAAGGATTACATATATCCAGGGGTAATCCTATGAAAGATTGAATTGTGCAAAAAATTCGAGCATAATTGAATCCCAAAACTGGATCATTTTATGCCTATTCTAGATTAACTTATAACTTATGATAGATTACTATTTTTCTTTTCCTCCGCCATGCCATTTGCCATAGGACATCCTTATACACTTCAAAGACCTCTCACATCAGTTTTGGTTAATTTAGATTTCTGAAAAAACAAAGAAATAAATATACAAATTTTTGGCTCCACTGGGACTCGAACACACGACCATTCGCACTGAACAGGAATGGAACGGCATCTCATCGCACACCACCATACCCAATTTTTGTGTCAGCGTGTCTGAGAGGCTATTTATATTTCTTCGCTCACGCTCTCTAATTTATGGGCATGTGATCTCGAAAGGGATTGTAGTAAGCACATTTGGAATGATACAAGCTCGAAAGGAATGGACCAATCCTTAAAAGATTGAATTGTGTAGAATATCCCGGAAATCGAGATTGAATTTTCAAGCTCGTGCCGGGCTTACTCCAAGATTTAAAAGATTGAAAATATCTCGGCGTTTTTTTTTCTGTGTATATGTGAATAAGTATTTGTGTGTCAAAAAAACTACCCTATAAAATATTTATACAAGTTCGTTTTTTTTTCGTAAATTTTTGCGGTTATTTAATTTGATTGTTCAAGAAATCTCTAGAGATTTGTATATGCTTATGCGTTCTTCGAGTTTGACATCTGGCTGATTCAAGGTCAATTGGTCAATTATAATTCAATATTATCAACACAAAACAGAGCTTAATTGCAACATTTTTAAATAGCAAATGGTTTGTTCAATTCATTCCGTAAAACAAACTTGATCTAATTGCAGAAAATACGAGTCTATATTTCAAATTTGTTTGCTCTAGCTATTTTTGTCTCTGAAATCTAGGTGTTCATACAGACAGACGAACGGGGTGATATCGACTTTTCTGCTAAAGCTAAACAATAATATTTACTTACTTTATATGCACGAAAATTATTCCTTCTGGCTACATACATTTGCACAACTTTAATACACCCTTTTTACTCTACGAGTAACTGTGGTTTGTTTGAATATTTAACTAAACTCGTGGTTTTCGTGGTATTTGCGGTCTACAAATCTCTAGAGAGTTCTGTGTTGCCCCTTGATAAAAATCATTGCGAAACGAGCCTTGAAAAAACCCATCATAATTCATTTTGAGCCTGACAGGCTGACTGATTGCTAAATTTATCGCTTAAAATAATAATGAAATATAAACTCTGCGAGAAGAACAGTATTTCAAATCCATTTCATAATGAATAACGAAAAATGTACGATTTGTATTCCACATTCAATAGCACGTTGACTTCTTCGTACTCCGACATTTCGATGTTGCGTTGCATTCTGAGAACGCCGACCAATGTTATTATGACCTCTACTTGGCATTGTAACAAATATAAAACTTTAAATGAATCAAACGACAACCCTTGGTATATATCACACAGAAAGATATCACTTATCCAAAATTTTCCTTAGAAATAGATTCTGGAAATCAATTGCAAAAAACAAACAAAACGAGAAGGCCAAGCTAACTTCGTCTTTGCCGAAGTTTATATCAGGGCTGCAAACCGGTTCGAGTTGAACCGCTCCGGAGTCGGAGACTCCGGGATTTTTGGGAAGTCCGAACCGAACCTGAACCGGAGCAGAACAATTTTTGTCTATCCGAACCCGAACCTGAACCGGAGTAAAAAATAGTAGAAAAGGGTTCGGTTCAAAACACGTGCTCTATTAAATTTTTTCAAGATGCTATTAATGTGAATACTGCCATTTCGCAATATTTGTAAGCCTTGAAATAAAAATAGTTTACAAAGAAACATTTTGTTTCATTGTATAATATTCAGAAGGAACTAATAACACTAGTTTACAGCATTTCCGATCCCGACCATCTGGCAGTCATTTCGTATGTAAATCCATTTGCTGAGTCCAAAAATCCAATCCGCAAATTTTTTTATGGGGCCGTTTTCGAGAAATCGCGGAAAAGCTAGATTTCTGATATGTAAAAAAAGTACCTGTAGAAAAATGCGTATATCTTCAGTACCGGTTCTTTCATTATAAAAAGGTAATGCTTACTTGGAAGGTAATTGAACGCCCTATCATTCGTTGATAGACTACTTCTTAATGCGGTGCTGGACTTCGGCGTTATAAAGGCTTTTATCGGCAACTTTGCATTAAATTTATCACTTTTTTAAAAAAAGCTAGATTTTAAGTGCGATTTTCACAACGAAAAAAATTGTGTAAAATTTATTTTATTGCTGGTCACTAAAGATTTATCTATTAAAAATACAACGCCACATAACTTATTAAAATCCGATCAAGAATAAAGAAGTTATTGGCATTTTAGTGAAAAATGGAAGGTTTCAACTTCAACCAAATTGACTTGGTTTGACTGTTTTATGTTCGTCACAGGAGGCATAGTTAAAATTCAAACAATTCTATTTAAGAGCTACTATGACCTAACAAATTTATTTTGTACCTGGTTATGTTTTTTTTGTGATTGACTTAGGTTGAAAAATGAGTGCAAGACGTCAAATTGAATGCAAGAATGATCTTGGTATGCTTGCGGGCATTACTTATTTACGATTCCGCTAACAATTTCAACGACATTTGTGTACATAAGCTTTACCACCGCCCGAAGATAACTTTTTTGTTTTATATAATAAAATTCTTTTTAATAATGAAATTTTTCATCCTATCGTAATATCAAAAATTCTATCGAGTGGTTTTCCATAGATTCCTTTTTCTAAATTAGACTTCTGAGGGCGGGGTACTAACCGCTTGTCCATTGGAGTCGGGAGTTTGGTATAACATACCCTTCACCATAAATCGCGAAATAGACGTGATCAAAAAAAAACTGGGTATGTAGTGTTGCTATCTGAGGCCTCTTGTTTCACAATTTATTGGTCCCGTTCCGAAGCTATTTTGAGTGTTAACTGCACAATCAAAACTTATAAACATTTTTAGATGAATATCCAATATATAATCGATTTTCTATATGCCTTGTCGTTGAAATTGTTAGCGGAGTCGAAAATAAGTAATGCCCGCAAGCATACCAAGATCATTCTTGCATTCAATTTGACGTCTTGCACTCATTTTTCAACCTAAGTCAATCACAAAAAAAACATAACCAGGTACAAAATAAATTTGTTAGGTCATAGTAGCTCTCAAATAGAATTGTTTGAATTTTAACTATGCCTCCTGTGACGAACATAAAACAGTCAAACCAAGTCAATTTGGTTGAAGTTGAAACCTTCCATTTTTCACTAAAATGCCAATAACTTCTTTATTCTTGATCGGATTTTAATAAGTTATGTGGCGTTGTATTTTTAATAGATAAATCTTTAGTGACCAGCAATAAAATAAATTTTACACAATTTTTTTCGTTGTGAAAATCGCACTTAAAATCTAGCTTTTTTAAAAAAGTGATAAATTTAATGCAAAGTTGCCGATAAAAGCCTTTATAACGCCGAAGTCCAGCACCGCATTAAGAAGTAGTCTATCAACGAATGATAGGGCGTTCAATTACCTTCCAAGTAAGCATTACCTTTTTATAATGAAAGAACCGGTACTGAAGATATACGCATTTTTCTAAAGGTACTTTTTTACATATCAGAAATCTAGCTTTTCCGCGATTTCTCGAAAACGGCCCCATAAAAAAATTTGCGGATTGGATTTTTAGACTCAGCGGAAGGACTTACACAAGGAATTGCTACCAAATGTTCGGGATCGCGAAATTTTTATTATTTTGTAAACTAGTGTAATCAAAAGCTTTAATTTGTTTGATTTATTTGATGAAGTTGAAAAGCAATCTCTTTGCTTTAAAGTTTTGAAAAATCTATCATTGTAAAGAAGTTAAAGATGTCACATTTGTTGAATCAGCTGTTCCTGCATCACAAGTATCAGTCTAGCGCACTTTCATACTCCATATATGTTTTATCCAGCGATGGAGTCAGTAATAATGAAAGATTGCTGATGACACACTAATAATTAACCTATACCAATTGTGTTAACTGGGGCGATAGAATTTCCTCCACTAATACAGAAGGGCAGAAATGGGGGCACACACATACAAAATGACTACTTCTGTCAATGTTTCGTTGTGTGTTGTTGTCACTTCTTGCACTTGTCTTACCTTTGCAATTCCAAAACAGTTATTGCAATGGACTATGCCGACTTGCAGAAGATAGGCAAATCCTGCTTATAATAAAACCGGGATGTTCTTCAATCAGTTGTACAGCAAAAATATCGGACTCAGAAACGGGAACTTTCCTGATATAGACTGAACGGTTGCGCAGTCGACACCAAATCCAACCTCGAATATGATATTATCAAGCCTCTAAACTTGCACCTATGAATAAAATGTTTAAGGGCCGATTTCTCATCTTATGTTTCTCATAGAGCCATATGTCACATAACCCTGCAAAGAGCAGAGTAAATTGTAAGCTTATCTGACACTTAGCAGCTATCTGAAAAAAGAGAAATCGGCACTAAGTTTGTTTCAAATTACTTACATATTTTCTCAATTAGCAAAGAAAAAAGTTATTCCTGAACCCCGGTTCGAACCCAAACCTAGGTTCAGCGACCTTCTGAACCTGCTCTTTGAACCCGAACCCAAAAAGTTTCGAGGGTTCGAACCCCGGAGTGAACCCCTCCTGATTTTTAGGAGGTTTGCAGCCCTGGTTTATATACCCTTGCAAATGTTTTAATACATCAGAGATTAAAAAAAAATTTTCAAAATAAAACCCACTTTTCGACCGATAGTTCCTATGGCAGCTATAAGATATAGTCAACCGATTTTGACCAAAACTTCCAAATCTGTGTAAAAGCACATAAAACTAATAATTGCTAAAGCGGGAGGCATTTACATTAAAAACAAAAAAGTTTTTTCAACAAGACCCACTTTTCGACCTATAGTTCCTATGGCAGCTATAAGATATAGTCATCCGATTTTGACCAAAACTTCCAAATCTGTGTAAAAGCATATAAAACTAATAATTGCTGAAGCGGGAGGCGTTAACATTAAAAACAAAAAGTTTTTCTCACAAAGACCCACTTTTCGACTGATAGTTCCTATGGCAGCTATAAGATATAGTCATCCGATCCGGTCGGTTCCGACATATTAGCAGTGTGCAGTAAAAAGAAGACTCTGTGCAAAGTTTCAGCTCGATAGCTTTAAAACTGAGAGACTAGTTTGCGTAGAAACAGACAGACAGACGGACAGACAGACGGACAGACAGACGGACAGACAGACGGACGGACAATGCTCAATCGACTCAGCTCGTCGAGTCGTAATACCCTTTGCAAGGGTATAAAAATTTGCTAAGCTGTTAAATAGAATGACCGCCAACTGCGCCACGTATTGAAATGCAATTGAATTAAACTAAAGCGCTAGATGCTGCGACGTTATCACTTGCAAACACTAAAATATTACATTTTTCGTTTTCATGCAATTTCAAACAAAACTGTTACCTTTTGGGGAGCGAGCTCTGTCGAATAGCCATAAGATAAAAAAAATGTTATACCAGAGATAGCCATGTCCGTCTGCCTGTCTATATAAACAGATACAGATCTCTAACATGATAAGAGATAGAGATTTGACTTGTATGGGAGAAATACTTCTTGGACTAGCAGGCAGATAAATATTATTGTCACAGGTTGCCAAGCCCCTTCTGCCCACGCTATTTAAAAAACCTCATATAGATATATTTTGTTATCAAGATTATTTATTGATTCGCCAAAGAAATGACTAAGATCGGGTGAAAAAATTTGAATAGATAATAAAATACGACTCTATGCTTTTCTTGTTTCCAGATCACATATCACCGTAGTCCATTAGAAAGCTTCGGCGATATTGGAGACTCTCCCGCAAGTAGGTAGTAAGGGAGCGCCAATTGCTTTCATTTAGCAGCAGTGCGTGTGATTCCTGCCGCGACAGTGTTGATTTTCGCAAGTGCAGAACCCTTTCAGTATGGGGCACCGGGCAAGAAAGTGTTCAGTGTCCCTCTCTCTCCGGGTATTGCAGAGTGTGCATTGGCTGGGCGTGATACTATACGGGGTATAGTTTAGA